>CAUYRT010080431.1:0-20051 GCA_963574885.1 Lepilemur ruficaudatus | reverse complement strand
ATACTAAAAATAAAACATACACTAATTAAAAGAAAACATACGGCCGGGCGCGGTGGCTCACGCCTGTAATCCTAGCACTTTGGGAGGCCGAGGCGGGCAGATTGCTCAAGGTCAGGAGTTCGAAACCAGCCTGAGCAAGAGCGAGATCCCATCTCTACTATAAATAGAAAGAAATTAATTGGCCATCTAAAAATATATATAGAAAAAATTAGCCGGGCATGGTGGCACCTGCCTGTAGTCCCAGCTACTCGGGAGGCTGAGGCAGAAGGATTGCTTGAGCCCAGGAGTTTGAGGTTGCTGTGAGCTAGGCTGATGCTACAGCACTCACTCTAGCCTGGGCAACAGAGTGAGACTCTGTCTCAAAAAAAAAAAAAAAAAAAAAAGAAAACATACAAAGTAATATTAAATCAAGTGAGGTAAAGCAAAGAAGGACTACCAATCTGGAAAGAAAGTAATAACTGAAATAAGGCACATAAAAATAAAAAAATGGGAAATGCTGGAAAATGCACAAGAGGGCGTGGTGGCTCACGTCTGTAATTCTAGCACTCTGTGAGGCCGAGGCTGGAGGACACTCAAGGTTAGGAGTTCGAGACCATGCTGAGCAAGAGCGAGAGCCCGTATCTATCAAAAATAGAAAAAATGAGCCAGGCTGGTGGCGCATGCCTGTAGTCCCAGCTACCAGGGAGGCTGAGGCAGGAGAATCACTTGAGCCCAGGAGTTTGAGGTTGCTGTGAGCTAGGCTGACGCCACGGCACTCTAGCCCGGGCAACAGAGTGAGACTCTGTCTCAAAAAAAAAAAAATATGCACAAGAGACAAAGGCTATATGTCAAAGTAGTCTAATGTATATGTAATTAGAGGTCCAGAAACAGAAGATAAACAAAATAAGTCAAACCACTGTTTAAAGTGATAAGCGTTGACAATTTTCCAAAACTTAGGATAAACATTAAGTCGACAAAATAAAGAAGTACAAGTAAAATAAATACAAGGGAAACTACACATAGGCACACCACTGTGAATTGGAAAGTCAAGTGCAAAATGTTCAAAGTTGATAGAGAAAAAAACACATATTACATGAAAAGGAAAAGCGAAAACACTGAAAACTGATTTACGAACAGAAACAATGGATGTCAGAAGGTTAAAGAGGTCTGACATATTCAAAATGTTAAAATATCCCTCAAAGATGAAGGCAAAGATACAGTGAGAAGCTCCTTGAACTCACTCTCCAGAAAAACAGCCATAACTTGTACAAGTAATAAAAATAAAAATTAATTCTCTGGAAATTGCCCTAAGGTTATACAACATGGGAAGAAACATTTATCCAAGAAAATTTATCAAATCTTGGTAGAACAGTAAGAGTCTGTGGCATTGACCCACAACTGTCCCTATCCCCAGTACTGTATGGCAGAGGCTCGGGACAGGTGTGATCAAGAGACAGAAACTCCTTCTCCCGGCAGCTCCAGTCAAGGGCTAGATAAGGGGTGGGCTTGAATCACTTCTCATGCATCCAACCCAATAAATAGCATGTTACAATGGTCAGAGTTAAAGTATCCCACCCGGCATCTACTCATAAAGTAGAGGCTCTACTCCAGGCATGGTAGGCCAAGAATATCAGATCCATGTTTGTCCTTCCCCTGCTTAATGATATTGTGGAAGTTCTGTGTTGAAAGAGACAAACCAAGATTACCAGAGTCTACCATTATTACCCAGTATTATGCCCATGAAGCAGAGGTATCATGCCAAAAAAAGTGAGTCACTTCTTCCAATCTCAGTCCTTAAGCAGTAGCTCAAAGATAGTTCACTGGATGCAGAGACAGGTCATAAAAATAAAGAGATCCTTCAAAGGAACAGATTTTATTTAGAACAGAATTTGGGAAATTCAAACCTAAGGAAACTCTTGAAAATATGGAGATTTTGGTGGTAAGCAATTAAGAAGATTCCGGTAGCTCCATGAGATCAACAAATTATGCCTGAGGCCAATGGGTTTACCAGAAAAATAAATAAATAACAGTGAAAAAGAGCCCTTCTGGGGTCAAAGGGGACATCAAAAACTGTCTTAAAAACTGTGCCCTGTAAAGGAGAATGGAATTAATTGGATTAGAAAGTAGAGCAATTTATGGCCTAGAACAATGAAAAGCCCAGACCCAGATGACTTCAATAGTGGATTTTACCACAGATTTAAAGAATAATTAATTCTTCACAAACTTTTCCAAAAAAAGGCAGAATAAACAAAACTTCTCAACATATTCTAAGAGATCATTATTACACTGATACAAAGTCCAGATAAACACTTCATGAGAAAGGCAAACTATAGACCAATACCTCATATGAATATGGGCTCAAAAATCCTCAACCATGTATTAGCAAGCAGAATCCATCCATATGTACAAAAGACCATACAACATAACAAGTTGGGATTTATCAGAGGAATAAAAAGTAATATATGAGAATCAATTAATGTAATACATCATGTTCATATAATTAATGACAAAATTACATGATTATCATAATAGAGGCCAAAAAATTATTTGACACAATCTAAAATCCTTTATTGATTAAAACACTCAAAAGACTAGGAATAGAAAGAAACTTCCCAAACCTGATAAAGGATATCTACAAAAAACCTACAGTTTACCTCACACTTGATGATAAACAATTGTTGTCTATCTAAGATTAGGAATAAAACAAGGACATCTGCTCTTGTCACTTCTATTCAATATTCTACTTAAGATTTTGGCTGGGGCATTTGGGCATCCAAATTGGAAAACAAGCAACAAAATTATCTCTGTTTGAAAATGTGATGATTTTGTGTATGGAAAATCCTAAGAAACCCACTAAAACACTTTTAGAATGAAAAAGCCAGGTCAGCAAGATTGCAGTATACAAGATTAATGAAAAACATTCATTGTATCTTTATGCACTATAAATAAATCCTTTGAACACAAAATTAAATAAACATTTTACATTTATAATAGCAGTATCTAAAAGAATAAAATATTTAGGGATAAACTGCACAACAAGGTATAAGATCTATACACTGAAAACTATAAAATATTGTTGAAGGAATTTAAAGAGGAACTAAATAGAAAATCATCTCATGTTCATGAATTAAATTTGTCAATGTAAAAATGGCAAGATTTCCAAAATTGATTTAAAGATTAGATATCATCTCTCTCATAATCTTAGCTGACTTTTTTGGAGAAATTGACAAGCTGATTCTAGATTTCATATTAAAACTCAAGGGATCCTACATAGTCAAGACAATTTTGAACTAGAAAACAAAAATAGATGGCTTATACTTCTCATTTAAAAACTAACTATAAAACTACACTAATAAAATTTGTGTGGTACTAGCATAAGGACAGACACATAGATTCATGGAATAAAATTGCAAGTTTAGAAATAAACCTTCACATTTATGTTCAATTGATTTTTTATTTCAATTTTAATTTTTTTATTTCAAAATATTGAGGGGGTACAAATGTTTTTGTTACATGGATAGCTTTTGTAATGCTTGAGTCAGGGCTATATGTGTGCCCATCACCCGAATAGTGTTCATTATATCCATTAGGTAGGTTTTTGCCCATCCCCTGCTACCCTCTCCCCTCTGCTTGATTTCCAATGATTTTGACTTCCCTCTGTGCACATGTGTGCTTATAAGTTAGTTCCAATTTGATAATGAGTTTATGTGGTGTTTATTTTTCCATTCTTGAGATACTTCCCTTAGGTTAATAGTTTCCAATTCTATCCAAACTTCTGCAAAAGGCATTAATTCATCATTTTGTATGTCTGAGTAGTATTCCATGGTGTGTGTGTGAATGTGTGTATATATATATATACATATATATATATATATATATACCCTATTTTATTAATCCACTCATAAATTGATGGGCACTTGGGTTGATTCCAAATCTTTGCAATTGTGAATTGTGCCACAATAAACATTCAAGTGCAGGTATCTTTTTGTTAGAAAGACTTCATTTCCTTTGGGTAGATACCCAGTAGTGGGATGGCTGGATTGAATGGTAGGTCTACTTTTAGTTCTTTGAGGAATCTCTGTAGTGTTTTCCACAGTGGTTGTACTAATTTACAGTCCCACCAACAGCGTATAAGCAATCTTTTCTCTCTGCATCCACAACAGCCTCTATTGTTTTTGGGCTTTTTAATAAAAGCAATTCTAACAGGGGTAAAGTGATATTTCATTGTGGCATAAATTTGCATTTCTCTGATGATTAGTGATGTTGAGCATTTTTTCATGTGTTCATCGGCCATTTTCATCCTCTTTTGAAAAACTTGTGTTCAATTGATTTTTAACAAGGGTTTAAAGATATTTCAATGGGCAAAATAGTAGTGTCTTCAACAGATGGTGCAGAGACAACTAGATATACACATGAAATAGAATTAATTTAAATCTATTCTCCACACCATATATAAAATTAACTCAAAATGCATCATCAACCTACATGTAATTGCTAATACTATAAAACTCTTGGAAGAAAATATGGGAGTAAATATTTATGACAGTGAGTTAGGCAAAGCCTTCTTAGTTATGACCCCATAATAACAAGCAACAAAAGAAAATATACATAAACTGGACCCCATCAACTTAAAACATTTTGTGTTTCTATAAACAATAGAAAAAGTGAAAATACAACCCACAGAATGAGACAAAATGTTTGCAAATCATATATCTGATAAGGGCTTTGTATTTAGAATATACACAAAACTCTTAAAGCTCAGTAATAAAAACACAAATAATTGAATTAAAATGAGGAAAAGATCTAAATAAGGATTTCTCCAAAGATGATACATAAATGTCCACTAGGTACTTAACTATTAATCATTAGAAAAATTTCATAAAAAAAAGAGAAACACAAGATGTCACTTCATGCTCACTATGATAGCTATGATCTAAAACAATAACTATTGTTAGTGAAGGTGTGAAGAAATTGGAACCCTCATTCATTGCTGAGAGAAATGTGAAATGATGAACCACGTAGGAAAAAAGCATAGAAGTTCCTCAAAATGTTAAACATGGAGTTACAACATGACCCTGGAAACCAACTTTTTGGTATAGGAGGGCTATCTGGAAAGTATCCAGCCATTGTTAATGTAATGAAAACGGTTTGTGCTACATTGATGTAACTTGCTAGCCAAGGAGAGTGGACTGTAATGCTCATGTGTGAACAATGACATCACGGTACCAGTCTGTGGCGTGCCAGATGTCATTGAGTGAGCATGTGTACTGTGGGGCAGATGATGCATTCAAGATGGCTGAGCAAGTAGACCAATGAATTTGCATCAATTTTGGCATTAAGCTTGAATATTACTCCACAAAAACTATTCAGATGTTTCAGAAGGTTTTTGGGGACAATGCAGTGAGTGCAGAGCAAATAAAAGTGTGGCAGAAATGCTTCAAAAATGGTCAAGAATCTGTTGAAAGTGATCCACGTTCTGGAAGGTGTGCAACAAGCAGAACACCTGAGAATGTTAACATGTGTGGGTTAGGTTAAGAGATACTGGGGGAACTGTGTGAGGTCCCCCTGTGCCTACTTTGAAGGGGACTGAGGCATCATTTTCCTATGTACAATGTTTCTTGTATCTTCTTCAATAAATGTCTCTATTTTTCATACTACATGGCTGATACTTTCCAGAAAGACCTAAGAATAATGAAAACATATATGTAAACAAAAACATACGCAAATGTTCATAGCAGCATTATTAATAATGGCCAAGAATATAAGCAAACTAAATGTTCATTGACTGATGAATGGATAACTAAAATGTGTTATATCTATACAATGGGATATTTTTTGGCATAAAAAGAAATGGCGTATTGATGCATGACACAAAATGGATGAACCTTGAAATGATTATTCTAAGTGAAAGAAGCCCAAGACTTAGAGGTATAGCAGAGAAGGACAAGGCAGATGTTGAGGTAGGAAGAAACCAGAAGGGTGTGGTGTCAATGAAGTGAGGAAAAGATACATTTCTTCAGGAACTGGAATAGAAAGAGTGAGTTAAATGCTGCTGAGAAGAGAGGTAATAAATGCTCTTAGAATTAACTGATCTGGGCATCATGAAAGTCTTTCATGATGTCAATAATATCAGCTTCATTGGAAAATAGGGGAAAAGTTAGGTTGGAGTGAGATATGGAAAAAGTATGAATTAAAAGTTGAGAAGGAGATAATGTTATCATGTCTTCTTTTCTGCAGTTTCAATTACCCATGATCAACTGCATTTTGAAATCATTGAATGGAAATTTCTATAAATAAACAATTCATAAGATTTAAATTGTAGGTTTTTCTGAGTTGCATGATGAAATCTTGCACTATCCTGCTCTGTCCAACCCATCATGTGAATAATCCCTTTGTCCAGTGTATCCACGTTGTCTATGCTATGTGCCTGTTAGTTACTCAGTAGCTGTTTCCTTTATCAGATCACCTGTCACAGTATTTCAGCACTTGTGTTCAACTAATGCTTATTTGACTGAATAATAACCACAAAGTGCAAGAGTAGTGGCGCTGGCAATTTGGTTATGCCAAAGAGAAGCTGTAAAGTGCTTTCTTTAAGTAAAAAAATAAAAAAATAAAAAAAGGAAAGTTTAAACTTTATCATAGGTATATATGTATAGGAAAAAATGTTATAAATAGTGTTCAGTACCATTCATGGTGGTTTCAGGCAACCACTGGAGGTCTTGGAATGTGTCCCACACCCCCCCCCTAAATAAGAGGGAATTATTTTTGTTTGAAGAAAAGCAGAGAAAAAAGTGGACAAGCTGGAGCTAGAGGTGGGTAAAAGAAGTTTTGTTTCTTTTAAGATATGTGATCTCAGAATACGATTATCATAGTAATCGGAATGATTCAGTAGAATGAAGGACATGTATTTGGATCTTTGAACCCTGCCTCTTGAGCACTTGGAAAACAAGTTTCTTCCCTGTCTACTATGATTAGTGATGTACTCTACAGTTGCTGCCAGAAGTAGAATGCTATTTGGTGGAACACTACTTAGATATGCTCAGTATGGTAAACCAAAAAGGCTTGATGTTACTCACTACCCACATAGACATATGAGCTTGTGTTCAGACTTCCAATCTGCCCCAACTGTGCTTCTGACTTCTAAGAACTGAAGGAATCAATATTGCAGGTTGGGAAGCTCTTAGGAGAAGATACTGAAGTTCTAGCAGGGAGATTTGATAAGAACTACAGTGGCTAAATCCATAAGGTATTCTTAAAATAGTAGTAGGTAGTGTTGGTATTCAATTATTAACATAAATCAGAAGAAAATCAAGTAAAGATTCAAGTCAAGATTGCTAGCATTATTTTCTACAATTACTTGGAAAATTATTCCATTATCCAAGGAGTGGAAAGGCAGAAAGAGAAGCAAACTTTTCAAGTAGAAGAAAATGAGTTTGTTTTTGACAAATGAGTTTTGAAGTGATTACAGTACAACATTATAAATAAAGTTCAAGCAGGAAATTGGTTGTAGAACATAGATCAATTATTTCTCTAATGTTCAACACTTATAAGATTGCATAGTATTTTAAAACAAGAAATTAATTTCTTTTAAAAAATATTGGGGAAGATGAAAAACACTGCTAAAAACAATAAAATAGCTACTAGAGTATTAAGATATGGTTTCTTCTGAAAGTGATGTGAAACAGTCCTGTGTGTAGGATTGATGCTGCTTTAGAACATAAGCATAAAAATAATGAGCAGCCTACAATTAAAGATGATAGGTGTATTAACCTAAATGATAAAAAAAAAATAAACACAGTCTTTAGGGATTCATCAGAGTCAGGAGGTGTTTCTCTGCCTCCTTCTTCAGATTATCAACCATGCAGTTAAGTCTGTATACTGCCTTCCCTTCGTCCTCTAGAAGAGCTACCCATCACTAGCTTCTTTTTGATAAATAGAAAGCAGCTGGTGTCTCAAGGATGGCTATTAATCTCCTCACAAGATGAAAGTAAGTGGGAAAAGCTGAGCAATGCTTTGTAATTAGTGATTCATGCACTCTCTTCCTAAAAGATCTTTGGAGCAGTTTCTATTTGAAAGATGGATACATTTTCATGGATACATTGTCACTTTAAGAAATCTAGATGTACAAGGTGGAGTCCAAACTTTAATGAAAGATTCTTATTTAGGGTAAACTATTACCTAAATGTGTATCTTTAATTAGGTTTCTTATTGTTTTGGATTATGGAGAAGAAAACCAAACCTAGTCTATTCTATGAGATGCCAAGTAAATGAAGTTTTTCTACTTGGTAATTGTTTAGCTTAGTTTCTGTTATCTATTCAGCTGTATTTTGGGGGTAAGAACTTCAACATAGTGATTTAGGTTTTAGGTTTTAGAGCAATAAATTTATTTGTAAGAGATGGTATATGGAACTTAAAATGTACAGTGGCCATAGAAATATCTTAGTAGTTTTTAATTTTTAAATGATACCTCCTTTTTATCATTATATATATTATTTAATATCATTTATATTATTATATTTCAATATCTATCAAAAGAGGAAATAGAGATTCAAAAATTTTGTGAAATTACAATCAAGAGAATATGCATTTTATAATCAAAATAATCATGCCATCTAAAGAAATTAAATAGGTTAATCATGCAACCGTGTGATATTGCAGAGTACAAACTCTGTGCTCAATAAATATCATTATTTATATTTTATACTTTGAAAAAGTAGGAATTTGATGAAATAATATTTAGTCCATAGCTTTCGCATATGATTCCAATAATAATTTGTAAAAATTCAGTAGCTTCTTAACCAAATTCGTGATAAGAAATCAAAGAGGAATACGCATATAAATGTATAAATGGAGAAAATATTTCCTCTGAGAATTCCAGTATACTTGTTTAATCCCTGTTGATAAGAATTTATTTGGGAATAACTCAGGATAGATTTTGGAATGCTTTTGTTTTATTTGATTATTTGTTTCTTTAGGTTAGTCGCCCTAGACTGAGAAAAAATTATTGCTCAGTTAAATTTTGTAAATGTTTAATGAAAAATTACATTATGTAAATCTCAGAAATATTGTTACTTTGTTCATGGAGTTTACAATCCATTGGGGATATATGGAGGAAGTAGATGATACAAATATGGCTGAAATGCTAAGTTATTATAATGTCAATAAATACAAAATTTAATGGGTTGCAAGGGAAGGAGAGGTTAATTCTTAGCAGTTTTTATGAACATATGGTTCATATGTTCCTCTTATTTGTGGTTTCTATGATAAATTATTGTTAATGTTATAGATTTGATAGCTAGATATCATTCAACAAGATAAACAAGCTAGGAGAGTAAATAAAAATAAAACTAATTATAATAAGAACCTTGGAAATCTGAAAGTTTCTACCCTTATTAAAAAGCTTAATAAAGTTATGTGGCATTAATTCAAAAAATGCCTGCATTTGTTAAAAAAATACATAGATTAGCTTCTCATTTCTGAAAAGTATTCTACTTGTAGTTAAAAATATTTCTTTCTAAACCAAGAATAAATGCAATATTGCCCAAAAATTGAAAAAAAATAAATTTTTAATTGCTGTACTTAAGTGATTTTTTAAAGTCCTAAATAAATCTCTATCCAAAATTTTGAAAGCATTTACCATATTTCTGATAAAAAATATGTTCAAAAGTATACTAAGAAGTCCCACATAAACTTTCTTATATAAGCCAGAGCATAATGTTAGGTAAATATTTTGAATGTAGGAATATTTTTTCTTTCTCTACAAGTGAAATACAGAATCCTATATTTTGGAATGTGAAGTTATATATTTTTACTAATCGTATGTGTTTAAGTGTATGCACATACTATTGTATTAGTTCAGTGATGATATGACTCATTTTTCCTGCAATTTTTCATTGGTTGATAAAAATTAATGATATTCATGAACTTAATATTAACATATAAGGAGACAACAATGTCTCAGCACTGGCATTTATGATTTCTCTACAGAAAAACCACTTTTATTTGCTCTAGTTACAAAAATTGTCAAGGACTATGTTCAATACTTTGGGATTTTAAGTATCAATATATTGATCAAACATTTTTAGATTGAATAAACTTATACATCATTAACATAGTGCTCTAATATTTCATATGTGAATAATATTATAGTACAAATTCACTTGAAGGTTGTTATGGTCTGAATGTTGATGTCTCCCCAAAATTCATATGTTGGAACCTAATACCCAATGTGATAGTATTAAGTTGTATAGCCTTTGGGAAGTCATTTGATCATGAGTGTATCAACCTAATGGGAATTAGTGCCCATATAAAATAGCCTTAAGGGAGCCTATGTTTCCTTCTACCATGTGAGGACACAACAAGAGGTACCATCTATGAAGCAGAGAGAAAGCCTTCACCAGACACTTTATCTGATGGTGACTTGATTTTGGACTTCTCAGCCTCCAAAACTGTGAGAAATAAATTTCTATTATTCATAAATTACCTAGCTTAAGGTATTTTGTTATAGCAGCCCAAAGAGTCTAAAAGTAGTCTTAGTATGTTGTGTAGTAGTTTTGGTCATTTTGCACTTTCTAAATCATAAATTTCTAAAATGTTTGTGTACTCATTTGCAAAGCTATTATTATTTTATTGTAAACAAGTCCTTAACTATGAAAACTATGGGGCAATTGTCCTAGTTTCTTTCTCTTTAGTGCCATTTCCCAAAGCTTTTGT
Source organism: Lepilemur ruficaudatus (assembly GCA_963574885.1). Lineage (NCBI taxonomy): Eukaryota > Metazoa > Chordata > Mammalia > Primates > Lepilemuridae > Lepilemur > Lepilemur ruficaudatus. The sequence goes on along the minus strand of CAUYRT010080431.1, from coordinate 9,359 downwards.
GTAGTTTGTTTATGGGGGAGAAAACCAGAGAAAGCCTCATTCTTTATTCGCTAGAGGGTAAAGATCAAATCTTAACTGCCCAGATTGTCACATAAATTAAATCCTTCATATAGGCAGTGGACATTGATTTAATGTGAAGCTACAGAACTCCAGTCGTAGGCTGTCCGCAAGCTGCAACTTACTACTAGTAAAATATACAGAGATAGAGTTACAGTGCCTTATGCATTTAGAGGTCACGGGTGTGTATTCTAGATCTTCTAACCAGGTCTACTCTTAATTTTTAAACTATCCGATTTTCACACATGTATAAGTACTAGATGCCCTATAAGATTGTTAGAATTGTAGTAATTAAACTGCTGCATTAAGCACCTGGGTTAGAATATTAGATGACAATTGCCATTTAATTTTTCTTTTTGTCATGAAGCTTAGTTGTACAGATTGAATTAATTATAATTATGAATTAACACACTATCATTATTACAACAACCATGACACTCTTTTATCATCCATTCATTTAAATAAAGGTCTTTGTTTAATCCCCACCCAAACCAAAAGTTAGATTACTCCAAAAACCTTACATCCATTTTTTGAAACTGTACCTATCCCATCTTATTGCTCACTCTAAAATGAGCTGCTACTATGACTTTTGCATTTTAGCTTAGTTTTTCTTATTTCAACTTTTATAAAACAGATAGTCCTCTGCTATTATTTTTAGCTACATTTATTCAATAGTTCCTATGTTGTCAGTGACCAACCATGCCATCTCCATCATATATCAATGTTCCATATGGCACAAGTGTGTTTGAGGCACTTTATTCTGTTCCACTGGTCAATTAGTTTATTCATCTACAAATATATACTGTCTTAATAAAGTAAATATGAACATTTTGCTTGGACTCATTCTAGAAAACACTGCAATCCCCGTATCTAATTCTATTCAATAAGAAAAAAGAGTTGCAGATAGTAAATGTTCCATAAAAAAGAAATAATGTATTATTTTTAACAATAACAAAGCATTTTAAGTCACTACAAAACTGGCTAGTGTTTGATAAAAATATAAGGGAAAAGATATTTCCTTTATATAATAAGGCTGAAATTTGAGTACTTAAACTGATTTTAGAAAAATAGAGAAATTTCTTCAAATTAACATAGAAATCCTCAAAATTTCTTTTTTTAGCTATGTCTTCCTAGCTTTTATTTTGGCAATGCTTTTGTTATAAATTAGAAAAGTTGAAAAGTATGAAACAAAACAGAAAAATAAACATGCAAATGAAGGTTTCAAGGGCTCCTGAGGCATCCAGGACAAGAGATTCTATAATCTCTGAGAGAAAAAAAATTTATTGCGGTTAGCCCAACAAACCACATCTTACTTTTCTCCTTGGGATCCTTTCCAAGTCTTAAGCAGCTAGAGTGAAAGGCTAAGGAGCTTGGCAGAGGACAGCCGCTGTGACGCAGAGAAGCTAGCAGAGATTTCAGCAATTTCATAGAAACAGGAAGAAATGAAAATGGAATTGGGTCCTGGCTTTCTTAGCAGAGAAGACTCGTATAGGCAAGATCCTAGAGAGAAGAGAAGGGCAGAGGTTAAATATGACACTCTGCTTGTATTTCCCCTCAAGTAATTTTTCAACTTTTAACATACACTGGGACAAATGCTAAGAAACCTAGTGGCAAGTGGCTGAAATGCTTAATGAATCTTTTGACAGTCTTACAATGCTGAATATTTCACATGTCTGACAATCAATTGGAGTTCAAGACCTGGCAAGTTGGAGTGGAGTAGACCTAAAATAGTTCAAGCATTAAATATATCTAAAGCGACTTCCAGTCAGCTTTGTCCATTATAGATTAAGGTGATCTTTTTCTATCTACAAGGCTGACAGAGGATTGGGTGAATGCTCATTGAACAAAGATAACATCATTGAAAGCCTCTATAATGGTTCATAACATGATGTCTGACACACAATGAAATATCATTAGGCATTCAAAGGGAAGAAAGAAAAGAGAAAAATATAAACATAAATAGTTTGGAAGTGACTCAGATACTGACGTTTTCAGACATGAACTTTAATATAATTGTGATTAATATATCAAGAATATGAGTGATAAAAAAAAAAGAAACGTACCAGATTCTGGTATAGTCATCTGGTGCATTATATGTATAATCATTTATATATATAAAATTCCAGTAATATATACATATATAAATATGCCACTATATATATATTACATATATAAATTTTTCAGTGATTTTTTTGTGTATATACTTTATATATATATATATATATATGTATATAAATTCCAGTAATCTGGTGAATACAATGTGATTTTGGGAACAAAATATATGAATACTGTGAAAGTAAGAAATACTAGGTTTAAGAAGATACTAGAAAAAATGGAAGAGATAACTAGTAACTGGAATGGGTTAGGAGAAACTGTCCTGACTGAAATGCAGAAAGAAAAATCACAGAAATACAGAAAGAAATGCAAGAGGAATATGGAATGTTGTAAAATTGTTATCAAAAGAAGAGGAGAGAATGAGCCAGGCGCCGTGGCTCACGCCTGTAATCCTAACACTCTGGGAGGCTGAAGCGGGCAGATCGCTCAAGGTCAGGAGTTCGAAACCAGCCTGAGCAAGAGCGAGACCCCGTCTTTACTAAAAATAGAAAGATATTAATTGGATTATGAAAAATATATAGAAAAAAATGAGCCGGGCACGGTGGCGCATGCCTGTAGTCCCAGCCACTCGGGAGGCTGAGGCAGAAGGATCGCTTGAGCCCAGGAGTTTGAGGTTACTGTGAGCTAGGCTGACGCCACGGCACTCTAGCCCAGGCAACAAAGTGAGACTCTGCCTCAAAAAAAAAAAAAAAAAAAAAAGAAGAGGAGGAGAGAATGATCAGAAACTATTTATATTCAAAAAAATAATGGGTAAGAATTTTCCAAAATTGACAAAAGACAATAATCCACATATTCTAGAATCACAACAAACTCCATGTAGGATAAATACAAAGAAAACTAAACTAAGGAACATTGTAGAAAACTGTTAAAACTCAAGGACAAAAATAATATCTTAATAGTAAGAGTGAGACAAAAGATGTATTACCTTCAAGTGAACAACACATCATGATCAGCTTCCTAATCATCAAAAAAATTTACAGCTTTTCAAAACTTACATAAAATAACTACTAGCCTAGAAATTTATACCAAGTAAAAATGTAACTCACAGGTGAAGACAAATAGAAATATTTCTATTCAACAAAAATGAAAAGAAAATTTATCACCAAGACCTCCACAATAAAAGTTATACCAAGCAATGTTCTTCAACTAGAGGAAAAATTATGCCAAGTTGAGTCACGGAAATGTAGAAAGGAAAAGAAAGTAATGGTAACTGTGGTAACTATGTGAGTAAATCTAAATGAATATTGGCTACAGAAAACAATGATTGTAATTAGTTATAGAGGTCAAAATAAAAGTAGAAGTAAAGTATATAAACATAGGAACACCAAGGGCAGAAGGGAGTAAAGGGTGATAATATGTCTTAAGGTTCTAAAATTGTCTGAGAAGTGATAATAGTACTTATCTGTACTAGATATATACTAGATTCTAATAAATCAAGAGTGTGTTTGTATATGAAAGAATTAAACAGATAGAAAAATATTATATAATAAATAATCAATAGATGAGAAAATGGAACACTAATGATACTTGATTAATAAAAAGCTGAGAAAGAACATACAAGTGGAAAACAAATAAATACAAATTATAAATCCAAAACATTAATTTATATCACATGTAAATAAAATGCAAATTCCATTATAAAGTTAAAGATTATCAGATTTGTTTTTATAAAGAAAAAGTATATTCTGTGTGGAAGAGACACATTTTAAATCAAAAGAAACAGAAACATTGAAAATAAAAATATATGACAATATTTGTCATGCAAAGATGTTTTAAAAAGAAATCCAGAAGAGCTACACGAATAACAAACAAAACAGATCGTAGAGCAGGAATTATTTCTGGAGATGAAGAGGTATACTCCATAATAATACAGAGGCCAATAAACAGGAAAAATGTAACAATCATAAATATTATGCAACTATGAAAACAATATCATAATTTTAAAGCAAGAATGTAAAGAAGTAGTAAATCCACAAGTATTTCATCAAAATGGGAGATTTTATCAGGCCTCTCCCAGTAAGTGAATGAGCGTCAAAAATTTAGAAAGAATAAAAAAAATCTGAACCTGATTTGCTCAATTAACTTTAGTAACATGTACATAATACAGCACACAACTGCAGAGTATACATTTATTTTAATTGAATAATAAATATTTACTAAAATATACATCAAATCTGAGGGATAATCTGAATATGATGGTTTATACATTGCTACAAAATAGACTACCCCCAAACTTTATGGTTTAAAACAACAAATATTTTATTTATTTATTTATTATTTTTTTTAATGGACAGAATCTCACTGTTGTCCCAGCTAGAATGCAGTGGTATCATCATAGCTCACTGCAACCTCAAACTCCTGGGCTCAAGCAATCCTTCTGCATCAGCCTCCCGCGTAGCTAGGACTCAGGCACACACCACTATGCCTGGTTAATTTTTTCTATTTTTTGTAAAGACAGGGTCTCCTTCTTGTTCAGGCTGGTCTCAGACTCCTGGGCTCAAGCAATCATCCTGTCTCAGCCTCCCAGAGTGCTAGGATTACAGATGTGAGCCACCACGCTTGGCCAACAAATAATTTATTTATCTTCAAGAGTCTCTGGATTGACTGGGATCACTTAGCCAGTTTTTTTCTTGAGGTTTCTTATAAAGGTATAGTCAGTGTTGGCTAAGATTGCAATCCTATTTGAGCACCAAATCAGGTGGTTGGATAAGATGGCTATTGGTACCTATGGACAGTTGTTTGGAAACTCACATGGGCTGTAGAACAGAAGATTTGGGTTCTCCTTCATGTTAACTCTCCGCATGGCTTGAGCTTCTTGTAGCATAGTAGCAGGATAACAAAAGCAAAAATTCTAAGAATAATTCTGGTACCAGCTCTTAAGGTAATTTTTCAACCATCTCTATGAATAATAATGCAATTCTCATTCATGAGTTCAGTAATTTTCAACAAATCCATTTTTATTTTTTACTTTATGAAATTCTCAAATCAAAAACCATAATGATCCAGATAAATACTGGAACTACTGGAGTCAACGATATAATGCAGAGAAAACAAAACCAGATAATCCACACGGTGTTTAAGTTCAGACGTGTACATTCAAACCACACTTCTTCTCAAAGAGGGAAAAGAGAAGAGCATCCCTATTCGAAGGGACTTCCTTGGGTTTCAGAATAAACAGTGCATATAAATCTATATAACTAATCTTCTAACTTTCCCTAACACCTCTAAATTATTGATTTTGCCTCTGTAGCCACAACCAGATTTTAGAGACATTCAACAAACAAAATTAGCTTGAGTGAGTTGCAGTCTGATGTGCCTTAAAAGTAGAATATATCTTATTGTGTGTCTGTTGATGGCTGTGAGGCAGATTGTGGCGAATAGTATCGATATAAGAGAAAGTAGTAGAAGAATGGGGATTTTAATTTACTTCTTAAAGCATGAGTACTTAAAAAAATAATTGATATTTCATCTGTTTCACGTATTTAGATTAAGAAGAAAGTTATGTTGTACCATTGACAGGAAAGAGAAAAGATTTTCCCTTAATAAATATATACCTAATGTGTAGTGCTTACATCCATGTGAAATCTAAGATCACTCTACTTTGAATTCCTTTTCCATCCCCATTATTAACAAACTACTCTGATTTATTTTTCGTAGGAGAAAAATACAGAGAACAGGGATTAATCATTCCAAATTAATAACATACTTGTTGGAAAATTATTTTTAACTAAAAATTAAGATAAGAACTTATGTTTATATAACTTTGGCTTTCCAACCTCCACTTACAATTTGAAGTTCAAACCTTTAGGCTTTCTTCAATCACTGCCTAGCAAATATTTAAAGTCATTCTAAACTATTTTCAGAAACATTTAACTTCCAGTGACACTGTGCTTTATTTTATTCGATATGATGTCTACTCTAAATGAAATATAAGACTAAAATAACAGTTTTTTCTTGCCTTGAAATCAGATTTTCATTATAAAGTTGACCTTTAAATGTCCCATTTTGTTAGGCAAACAACATTATTTGAAATTAGTCACAGGTTTCTTGTTTTGTGCAAGCAAAGCTTGATTACAAGCCTTGCTATAAAGCTTCTATTCAGTTTAATAATTCATACTTCTCTGCTTATCAGCTTCAGAATTCTAAAGGAGGCATTTGCCTATAAATCTTTCCCACTGCTGCATTTTATTTTAATGCACAGCAACAGAACACTAACATAATTGGTGCAATCTGTTATTTACAGATATGCGGTGAAACGCAGGTGGCAAAGTCTTTTTTAGTGTTGTACGGAGAAGTAAGACCTTCTCCACAACTTGAGTTATGTGAATAAAAATTGTTGCGGGGTTAGGATAGCAGCCACCGTCACTATGGGTGTTCTCTAATTTCCACAATAAATCTTTCTATATGGAATCCTTTTCAATTCCATTCTACACCAGAATGTGTATTTGCTGTAAAGACCATTTATTCTTTAAAAAGTGGCCCCATAAAGGAATATTGTTGGGTTTTGTACATATAACCCTTAACAAATGTCCAGTATACATTGGTTTATGATTCTGTTCTAATAAAAATGCCTATAAATGCTTTCTGAAACCTCAAATGCACACCATGCTTTTATTGCCTTGATTATAACTTCTAGATGTAAGAATTTCAAAATTAAATTTCAGACAGTTACTTTATTGGCCACATAAAATTTTGATACATTTCCACAGATTATTTAAATGATCATCCTAACAAATAATTTTTTTTTAAAAAACCTCCATAATAAATAGACTCAGTTAAAGGCTACACAATACAAGACCATATTCAATTAACCACAATCCTTGGGGCCAGATATATTTTGTACTTCATAACTTCTTAAATTTTACAATGGCCATATATGGTGCATTATATACAGCTTCAGCACTCTAACTGTAAGATAAATAATCAAGCAAAAGGCCCCAATTTTATGAGTTTGCACCAATCTTCTATATTTTTAAGATTTGGGGTTTGAGAATTATGGATAAGTGATTACATTCTTTAATATGAATAAATTGCTGATGCTAGCAAAGCCACAGTGTTTTGGGGTTTTTTTTGTGTATTTTTTTTTCTTTTGGTCATTTTTTGCTTGTTGATGTTGTTCACTTATGTATATCAAGTGTCTTAAAAAATGAATGTAAGATGTGAACATTCAAAAGGTATCTGTTGAATAAATTGTGTTTCAGGACAAGTTTGGTATATGCTTACTATTATTTATCTCAAATTGGGTATGTGAAAACTGAGATGTAGAAGAATAGAAGACTTGCCAAATATGTCATAAAATGGTAATATCAGATCTAGACTTTGAACACAGGCAATTTGATTTTAAAGACCAGAGAATTAAAAATCTTTATATAGTGAACATGTCAGCAAGTAGATGATAATAAAATTCAGTATGTAATAAGAATAACAAAGGATAAGAAAACCGCAAAAAAAGTTTTCATGTAATAGAGTGATTATAATGGCTGGGATAATAAAAAAAGGTTTCACTTAGGTGTCAGGAAAAGATAATTCTTGGTGGATATATGTAGGATTTAGAAAGGTTGTGCTATTGAGAGAAATTACTACATAGATGCAGGGTTCTGAGTGCACAATTTTTAAGGAAGCTAACACGTAGAGCAAAAAGAAAATCCTGTATTCATGGTACTGAAGGAAGAAAATCCAAATTCTAATAAATCTCAAATCCAGAAATAAAAGTATAATTACAAAAAACCCCACAACATAACAAAAAACCTTTCTTGACTCCAGGTTTCTTCCCAACTACAGTTTCATTTATCTATTTCCCTTTATATAAAATGTATTAATAGGATATTTAATACTTTCTGTATCTATTTTATCATCAAATACTTGGTTACACTCCAAGAAGATTGTTACCATCATTCACTATTGTGAAAATCATCAGTAATGACTATTTGTCAAATCCAATGGTCAATTCTCAGTTTCTATTTTATTGTGTCTCAATAGTATTTGATAAATTAGATGACATCCTTATTGAAGTTCTTTTTCAATTTGCTTATTATATTTATCATTATATGCATTTTTTTCCTCCTTCCCTTGCTATTTGTCTTCTTTCAGCTGGAGTATCTCTTTTTAAAATTTTTTCCATGATTTTATTTTTTCACTTCTTGAATTTCCATTTAGAATATATCATTTCTAGAAGTACTCTTTAATATTAAGGGACACAAATGTTCTTGGTTACATGGATCACCTCCTCAATGCCTGAGTCACAGCTGCAGGTGTGCCCATCACCCAAACAGTGTTCATTGTACCACTTAGGTAGGTTTTTGCCACTCCCCTCCTCTCTCCTACCCCCTGCTTGCTTTCCACTGAGTTCTGCTTCCCTCTGTGCACGTATGTGCTCATTGGTTAGTTTCAATTTAATTTCTTTTTTTTCTGATATGGTTTGAATGCATCTCTCAAATTTCATGTGTTAGAAACTTAAATCCCAATGCAACAATGTTGAGAGGTGGAACCTTTAAGAGGTCATGAAAACAGAGCCCTGATGAGTGCATTAATGCCATTGTCATGGGAGTGGGATCGTTATGGTGAGAGTGAGTACTTTGTAAAAGTTTGGTGCTCTCCTTCTCCCTCTCTCTGTCTCTCTGTCTCTCTGTCTCTCTGTCTCTCTGTCTCTCTCTCTCTCTCTCTCCTTTCTCTCTCTCATGCACACATGCTCTCTTGCCTTTTCTGTTTTCCACTCTGTGATGACACAGTAAAAAGACCCTGACTAGATGCCAATGCCTTGATTTTAAACTCGCCAGCCTCCAGAGTTGTGAGTAAATAAATTCCGGTTCTTTATAAGTTACTCAATCTTTGGCATTTTGTTATAGCAGCACAAAACACAACTACAATTCTTTTCTTTTCTTTTCTTTTCTTTTCTTTTCTTTTCTTTTCTTTTCTTTTCTTTTCTTTTCTTTCCTTTTCTTTTCTTTTCCCTTTTCTTTTCTTTTCTTTTCTTTTTCCTTTTCTTTTCTTTTTTCTTTTCTTTTCTTTCTTCCTCCCTCCCCCTTCCTTCCTTCCTTCCTTCCTTCCTTCCTTCCTTCCTTCCTTCCTTCCTTCCTTCCGTCCTTCCTTCCTTCCTTCCTTCCTTCCTTCCTTCCTTCCTTCCTTCCTTCCTTCCTTCCTTCCTTCCTTCCTTCCTTCCTTCCTTCCTTCCTTCCTTCCTTCCTTCC
>CAUYRT010080428.1:0-23650 GCA_963574885.1 Lepilemur ruficaudatus | reverse complement strand
CAGCGATATGTAGTTCTGATATAAGTTACACAAACAATCATGATTTTTTCCCACCTCCCTTTCTATGTCACCATCCCTTAAACAATGTCACAAGCACACAAGCACACACACACATTCTGTCATCACCTCCTGCCTTCTTTTTCTTCTTAGCACTAATGAGTACCTAACATTAGAGATCGTGCCTGACTCATTGACTCCTGGACCTCCAAAACCCCAAACAAGACCCGCACGTTGAGTGAGGGGATGAAAGACTGAAAGACACCGAGGCTACATCAACATTTGACATGCAGACACCACACTGTCACCCTGTATTTCTTTACACGTAACTTAGTTTTCCTTTTGGTCCTATTTTTTCCTACAAACAGATTTTAGAACTTACATTTCCAGAAGACAGAGCAGAAGCAAATAACTGCAAATCACAATTCGAACCTGGACACATAACATGAGAGTCACGTGCGGACACATGACAGGTGGCTGCTTGTGTCATTTTGTTATGTTTTAGACCCTAAGGGCGATGCTGTCAACCTGCCATGACTGACTGAAAGTGTTTTCTTTCAGTAGGGGTTTCAGAAATGTCATCTTTGAAAATTCCGGTTTATATGAGCCCCCCCTTTATCTTTAGGGAAAGTTCCAAACTCCCAGAGGATGCCTGAAACCGCAGGTGCACCAAACATAGCTATGATAAAGTTTAATTTATAAATTGGGCACAGTAAGAGATTAACAAAAATAATAATAAAATAGAACAATCATAACATTATACTGTGCTGAAAGTTATGTGACTTTGCTCTCTCTCTCTCTGGCACTTTCTCTAAGTATCTTGTTGTGCTGTACACCAGGTAGCTGAAACTACAGGAACCGTGGATAAGGAGAGGCTTCTGTATAACAAGTCTGTTAAAATGCTACATATTAACCATTGCTATGTGTCGAACCAGTCTTTACTATTTCTTATGTATAACCCAATACAGAGCGATCACAAAAATAATTAAAGCATGTCCGACGTCGCACAAATACTGTCGGAAATTCTGAACACTCTGGATGCAGCAACGTCAGTTCCTGCCTTCAAGGAAGGCATGTTTAAGTAGAGGCAAGTAGAGAATAAAAGATAAATAAGAGCCCTATTATATATATTTATCTATGAGCTGTTCGATGGTGGTGAGTGCTATGAGGAAAAGTAAAACAAGAGAGAGACCAGAGAGCAAGGGAGAGGGTGGTCCCAGGTGATCTCAGACAGGCACTGGCAGCCTGGTGTTGGAGGGATCTGTAGGCTGTAATACCTGCAAAAGTCCAAAACCTTTGCTCACAATTACAAGACCCTAAAAGCTTTGACAACCAAAAGCCCCCACCCTCATTAACTTGTTTAAAAAAACCATTTTAGAGCAAAACTAGACCTGATTTGATGTGAGCCTATGTACAGTCTTTGATTATTCCTCCTTGTGCTGTGAACGTGTAAGACATATGACTATCTCTCATACATCTACTACATGTAGTAGAAAGTATATTCTGTGCATTGCATTAACTCTCTAAAATCTACTAAATTCTAAATACCACAGACAGCTGGTACCAACATTTTCAGATTAGAGATTGTATACCTGTAAATAATTTTGGAATTTTTACTCAAACAAACTGGTAAAACATTAAAGGTGTTTGAACAAAGGGACATCATCTGGCTTATAGTTTACTACGATTATTCTCACTACAGTTTTCAGACTTTAAGGAATTTGAAAAAGAAATGAAAAATTTTTGTATATAATGGTGAAATAATTTATAAGCATATAAAGCAACAATCCCTAAGTGAGACATCATGAGGCACAAAGGGAGTCTATAAATGCAGACATGATGCAGAGGGTGATGGAGTCATTATAGGTAATGGTAAATCGATGGGTCCTGGCTCGGTGGTACTGAGCAGGGACCTTGAGCGCACACTTTGACTCAGAGGGAAGAAGGGGAGAGGGGAAGAAATGGAACTGCCAAGTTATGCAGAAAAAAGATTAAAGACTTGAGCCATCAGTTTAAGCCATTCAAAGCTGGCATACACATGTCACCATTAATTTTAATTTTTAAAATAATAAATACTATTTGCAAAAAGTTCAAATATTAGAAAGATTAGAAAAAGTCTCCCTTAATCCCACTTCTTGGAAATAACCACTAAGTTTCAACAGTTAAAAATCTCCATGTGCTCCATATGAATGAACTATGTGCACACATGTTACGATTTTTGCCAAGTTCTTCTGCACACTGTGTATTCTTTCTATAGCAGTGACTTCCAGAGAAGGAGAATTTTGACTTACATTATGACCAAGCTAAGAAAACCATTGTCAATATTTCTTAGAAGTAATATATTTTAAAAAGAAAAAAGGATCCTAATACATTTGGTGAGTTTCTATGGAAAGCAAGACATTAATTTATTTGTAATATGAGAAACAATAAAATACATAAGCCAAATTATGTACTCCTTCTTTACTGCTTTTTCCTGAAAATGGAATACATTTCTGTCATTTCATTTAGAACCAAGTTTCATTTGTCCATTCATTATGGACTACCTTATAGACAGACAGTCCTGCCTCTGTCTAAAATTCCACATGGAAAGTGACAGAAAATGAACAGAAGCAGTAGCTGTTGTAATTCAACACATCTAATCCATTAGGGCTTTTTTTTAATTTGAAAGTACTACAGGGATACAAATATTTTTGGTTACGTGGATCACTTTTATAATGCTTGAGTCAGGGTTATAAGTGTGCCTGTCACCCAGATAGTGTTCATTGTACCTGTTAAGCAGGTCCCGTCCTCCCCCACCCTTGCTTGATTTCCATTGAGTTTTAGTTCCCTCTGTGCACATGTGTGCTCATCAGTTAGTTCCAATTTAATAGTGAGTACATGTGGTGTTTGTCCACTCTTTAGATACTTCACTTAGAATAATGGTCTCTGGCTCCATCCAAATTGTTGCAAAAGGCATTAAATCATCCTTCTTCATGGCTGAGTAGTATTTCATGGTATACATATACCACATTTTGTTAATCCACTCATGTATTGGTGGGCATTTGGGCTGATTCCACATCTTTGCAATTGTGAATTGTGCTGCTATAAACATTCGAGTGCAGGTGTCTTTTTGATAAAAATGACTTATTTTCCTCTGGGTAAATACCCAGTAGTAGGAACTAAAAGTAGACCATTAGGTCTTTACTGGTCACCCACCATGGGGCAGTACTAAAGGACTCTGAATAAAAAGTCAAATAAAACGTAGTCTCTGTTATTCATCCTTTTCACTTATATGCACAGAACATTTATTCGCTAATATTTCATGTTAATTATTTACCCTTGGCATACATTTTATCAACTATTTTAACATGTAATCACTTACATTTTGAAGACATTCTCAATTTAAATTTTCATAACAATTGCAGGTGTTTACAGTCATTTTGCTCTATGAATTCCTTATGGCTAACTTCATACCTACAGACAACAAAAATTCCTCTAGACAAGGAATGCCTAGCTGAAAGGTGTGAATCCTGATTTTGTTTGCTAGCAGAGGATAGTGATAGACACAAAAATAGTGATTGGCTGGTGGGCTGTAGATCTAAGAGTCCCATTAGCTACCAGGGTGTCCCCACCAGAGGCTGGGAAGTGAAGCAAGGAGAGGGGGGTATAGTGGGGATGGCTGTAAAAATATAGTTAGTTAGAATGAACATTTGATAGCACAACTATAATAAACAATAAATTAGGGTATACTTTAAAATAACTAAAAGAGTGGAAATGGACTGTTCTTAGCACAAAGAAATGATAAATGCTTCAGATGATGGGTACCTCAATTATCCTTATTTGAGTAATTCATATTGTATGCCTGTATCAAAACATCATATGTACCTATAAATATATACAACTGTTATGTACCCATAATAATTAAAGATACATTTTTTTAAATGCTAAAAAAAAAAAAATCCTTGTGTTCTCAGAGGTAGACATTGCCCTGGAGGTAGGAAGATGGGATAGAAGAGGAACCCTGTGCCCGAGCTCATTTCTGTCTCCAGTAACCAGTTTTTCTGAGCCCAACAGAAATGCCAAAAGTAGTTGAAAACGCAGAAGTGAAGTGCAGCGGAGAACACAGGTTAATTATTGATGCTGTTGGTCTAAATTCTATAGTTCAGGTCAAGCGAATAATAGATGAGCTTACCAATGGAGAGATATAAACAGAACTAAAACAGAACAAGTTGGAGAACATAAAATAAAGACGACCCAAGAAAGGAAAGAAAGTAAAAAGAATCACTGAAATATGAGCAGAATTGGAACAATAATTACCCAGGAAGGTGCAGGAAAAGAGGTTTAAGAAGGAGGTGCATGTCTAGAATCATAAATTTACAAACAGGTCAAGGAGATATGAACAGAAAAAGTTAGTACAGTTACTTCGAGCACAGTATTTGGTCTTTATTGTATGTAACTAATACAAATATCATAGAACACTTATCCAATAAATTCTACTAAATTGAATAATATTAATTGTATCTAGAAACAAGTTCTGTCAAGAAAAACAAGAATTTTCTGTTCTTTGCCATGCACTGGTAATTCTGTGCTTTGTACAAAAGTAGAACTTTGTACCAGTACAAATTACAACTTTGTGCTAGTCTACCCTTTCTTTCCTTTTTTTTTTCAGTATAAGCACTAATCATTTTGTGGAGACAATTGCACACATTGACAGATTACAATCTCTTTTACCCATTAATTTGTTTTTGACCTGCTGAAAGGCAAGAGTAGCTAAGTCTTTTTATCTACAAAAACATCTGAAGTAGAAGGTGTCGCACATGCCATGGAAAATAGATTGGACTAATGGAATCTCTGACAAAGTAGCAATTTCTTCTGTTATTTTTCCTTTTCATTCTGAGTGTGTATGTATGAAAAACAATGAAGACTGGCACTATGTATTAAACACTTGCAGAGATAAATTGGCAGAGTCATGCAGACTCCAAGAAGGTTCTGAGTTATTTATGAGTGAAAACACCGAAGAACAAGGAGAGGAAATGAGTAATGGTGCAGAAAGAATAGCAGGCAAGAAATTGCTGGAAGAATAGTCTCCGTGACCCTCTATGCATAATGAATCAGAACCCCTGGTAATAAATGTTTAAAAGTATTTTGGGGTCTATGTTGAGCTACCAATGTAAGCCATTAAAAGTTGACATAAAAATGCCATCATTATTTTTAATTATAAATGTCATAAATACTACTACACATGTGTATATGTATTTTCAGCCACAGATTCATTTTTGTAAGAATAAATAAATAGATATCCTTGATTTGTCCATAACCAAAATGGAGGTGGGAAAATTGGAGAAATTTTAAACTGAGAAAGTAATTTTTTTCAGATGAAATCCTTAATAGATTCATTTATGAACTGTAAGCTCAGATACCAACATTCTAGTTGCATAAATGATAGAAATCATATTAAGCACAACAATGATTTCCATTTATTAAGTGCTTACTGTATGTTAGGCACTATGAAAGGTACTTAATTATATTACTATCAAAATTTGGAATAATTTCCCTAGCACTCTGGGAGGCCGAGGCAGGTGGATCGTTTGAGTTCAGGAGTTCAAGACCAGCCTGAGCAAGAGTGAGACCCTCATCTCTACCAAAAATAGGAAGAAATTAATTGGCCAACTAAAATATATAGAAAAAATTAGCCGGGCATGGTGGCGCATGCCTGTAGTCCCAGCTACTCGGGAGGCTGAGGCAGAAGGATTGCTTCAGCCCAGGAGTTTGAGGTTGCTGTGAGCTAGGCTGACGCCACAGCACTCTAGCCCAGGCAACACAGTGAGACTCTGTCTCAAAAAAAAAAAAAATTTGGAATAATTTGGCATATACTTACCATTATGTTTATTTTGCAGATGAGGAAACTCAGTATGAAGGGGAGTAAATTTCCTAGGATCACACAATTTAGGAAGACATTTAAAAGCAGGAACTCTTTCTGCCTTCTTCAGCCTTCTATCCCAGATGTGAGAACACTACCTGGTATAATCACAGTCCTTGTAGCCCCAAAGTGTGTGTTCTTTCTACTATGCCATGAAACTATTTTAAATTAAAGATAATTGAATTTAAAGCAGAACAATTCAAAATGTATATTTAAGAAAATGATTGTCATAGGAAAAAATAAAAAGCAAAAATAAATAATAGAAAACAAAAAGCACTGTAACTGTGTATTGAAGAAGGTAATCATTTTTGGCTTTAATTTCACATATTTTTAACAACTGTTTCTTGTGTAAAAACACTGAAATTTGCATTCCCTTCAAAACACATAATTATAGACATTGAACATTGTTATTTAATAAGGAACATCACTCCTAATGAATGGCAGGGACTTTAGCTCATATGAACTAATAGTTGTAATAGAAATACAATTAGAAATCAGTCAGTGTGTTCATCATCGCCGTTCTGTATCTATATAGTCCATTGTTTTATAGAGCTTATTATATTGTTTCTCTTGATCCAAAAAATCTTATGTCTTCCACTGCTTTATGTTGGATCTCCAATCAAATGAAATGGGAACTATCAGGAAAAATAAGTAGAAAGAGAACATGGAGAAAATAACAGATTATAGAAAGACTATGACCCTTGAGTCTACTGACTAAGAAACACTACTGAATATTTTATGTCCTAAAAATTTTTAAGTTAGATGTGCTAGAATGTAATTTATTGGTTCCTCAGAACTTCTAGGAGTGATTTTAAGTGAATGAATAGAAAAAGTAATAGACATTGCTATTTTGTTAGAGAGTCCATTCACCCAATCCATTGACTATGACATATTTGACAGTTTACATTCAGATGTTTTTGTATATAAAAGAATCAGTTACTCTCGCCTTTCAGCAGATCAAAAACAAATTGCTGTAGTAAAAGTATAGTACTCTTCAAACACATGATGATGCAATTATTTTCCTTTTAATTCTTTTTAAATTTTTGTGAATTAATTTTTAAAATTCTCTAATATAAATCTTCAAAAATTATCCAATAATTGTTAATATTCTTTTTGGTAAAGAAAGACTATATTTTTGCTAGAGTCTTCCATGCCAAAAAATGTCCTTTTTCTCCTATAGCCCAACACACAGCATAGGGTACAGCTTCGTTTGAGCTCAGTCAATATTTCTCAAGTGAAGATGGACACGAATAATCCACAGATAGAGAGATAAAGATAGAGATGATAGTGAGAGATATCTTTTCATTTAACACACCCTTATTATGATCCAGCTAATTGTCAGGTCCGGAACTATAATAAACACCATAGATGTAGTTATAGAGTGAAACAAACATGGTGGCAGGTATTACCAAAGTCAAATATATTCACTTTCTAAAAGTTAACTCCTGGCTTTCCAAAGCCTTCAACACCCAAAAAGAAGGATGCTGTAATGGCAGAAAGCTTAGGGATAAGTTAACATTTGATATCATGAAGCCTTGACCTATAATTCTTCAAAGTCCACTGTGAACATCTTTACTGTGTCTCTCTGCAAGGTTGGCCCAGTCTGAGATAGTTTTCTTTTTCACATACTTAAATATACACATAGTTTTTACTAATCTATAAGTTGATAGTAATAGAATTATTCTTTTTCTAGCCTCCTTCCATGTACTTATACAAATAAGGAAAATCAGGATCTAGATAATTAGAAACTCTGTGAAAGGAAGACATGTTCAACTCAAGAATGCAAGGCTCACTGAACAGTTTTTATTCTATTTTGGTGGATAATTAAAAGTTATGACAAGGCTGCTTTTCTTTCTCTCTCACGACTGTATTTTTAAATCCCTTTTAATCGTCTATGTATTTCATTTTTTATGCAACCTCATACCAGTTACATAGGGTAATTGGGAATTAAGTGCAGATTGGAATTTTATGTCTCAGGCAGTTAGCCCAAGGAGAAAAAGGAGTCAGACACCATTATCTCCGTCCACATGAACCAGTCAGTAAGAATTTCTTATTGTCAGAAAACTGTAACTAAAGTCACATAATGAGAATTAAACATCAGGGTAAATTTTTTCAAGCTTCAAGGTTTTTACATTTAATACCAAAATGTCTGACACTTGCAAGCAATTATACAGTGCCTATAAATGACATTTTTGTACTTGTAATAAAAGTGTTTTAAGCACTTCCAGAGAACTTGGGTTACTAGTAAATTAAAACATTTATTTTACAAGCAGAAGCTGGACATTTCTAGAATGCCCTTTTGAATATGTTTTCCTTTCACTTGGTCCTAAACCACAGAAGCAGCTCAGCTGGCTGAGAAAACGGCATCACTGGGCCTTTTGTACAATAGCCATTGTAGGTCATCTAAACACTGCTCAAGTAACAGTTCAGAAATGCCCCAATTGAAGAGGGCTTGGGAGGTTAATTCTGTCATTACTGCGTTGACATGAGGCATGTTGCAGCCTTCAGCACAAAATGTTACTCGTAATCTTTTAATCCCAAATTAGGTCAATATTTTATCAAGTTAATCTAGCATGAAGATTAATTGTATTAGTTACACACACATATACACACGCAGGTTATTTGTTTTAGAAATACTTTTAATCAAAGAGCAAACCCTTGGTTACAATAGATGATTTTTCACTCCTTCTAAAACTATAGCATGCCTTGTAAAAATCATCCTTTCTCCAACAGTATTCATCTTTATAAAAGAGACGTTTATTCTTTTCATTGATCTTTAGTTGAGACTGATGTTAGAAAAAGGATAATGGTCCCATTATTACTGAAACAAGGACCATTTAGAAAAGCGGTTTATGAAGAAATGACTTCAGATTGAAATGTTTTTAATAAAGTATCTCATTCTTCAGTCTCTTATTTCAGTTTAATTCTACTGGTTTTCCTAAAATGTATAATTAGTCCTATAAAGAAAGTCACTAGTTTTCAGGTATTTACTTCTTTGTATCTCTAAGCATGTTTAAAAATATTATAACAAGGTATATAAACTAGAACGGTCTTCTAGAAAATTATCATATGTAGTTTTATTCAGTTATGAAAATTGGAATCAGGGTGTCTTTCTTTCCCCTTTCCCTTTTTAACCTAAAACTAGAGTTGAGGGGGTGGGAAGGTAGAAATACATTGATCCAAGGTGGCATAAATCTGCTAACAGAGTCATCAGAGTGGACAATCGCCTTTCTCCCTGAGTTTCTTAGATAAGAACTATCTGGTAGTTTAAAATTCCCAGGCGTCATTCTGGGTAGTTTTGCAAGCCCCTCTAAGTGTCAAGACAGAGTTCATGCCCTGTTTCATCAATATCCAATGACATTCTCCAAGGGTCATGCCAATTATACAGATTTCACAGACAATGTTTGAGATTATTGCAACTCAAAATTTTAGCTCTCATCTTTAAATAGTGGTTTCTGGCATTCTTTGTGAGTGAAAAATGATAGGTAAGGATCCATAAATATTTTCATAGGACTGGCCTTTTGAATTAACTAAAAGATTAAAATCAAATCCTTCATGTGAAAAATACATAAACAACAATCTCAGTATCAGATACCTCTAACAAGAAGATGGTTGACTTAATTTGAGTTAAAGTTCACAATCTAAAGGTAAACCTTACAGTTACTATAAATTTGAGACAAGATATCTTGAAGAAACACACCAAAGAATTTTTTTTTATTTTTCCACTGACTATGCCATAAATTCTTTCATAATAAAAATTATGAAAAACTCACTTCAATTTTCTAAAAATCAGCCAAGAACATGATAAACATAAAATAAAAACAGATATTTTAGGGAGAAGTACTATAAAAATATGTCAAATGAAACCAAAAGACTTACACTGCACGTGGTATTCATGAGAAATAAGTAGATTTTAGCTGCTCTCCCCACAAAAACAAACAAAAAACTGGTAACTATGTGGGGTATTGAAGGAGAAGTACAGGAAAGAGTTTCTGACAATACACTTTAATTGGCAAGAAGGAAAAAGACAAACAAAACAGAAACTACGATGGCATCATCAATGGTGTGGTCTGGTGGTGAAGAACATGCACTCAGGAGCCGTGCGAACCCCATTGGGAACTAGAACTCCACCATCTACAGGAGGGTGGGGCTTTGGGAAATGTCTTATCCTCTTTATGCCTCAGTTTGCTTATCTGTAAGGCAGGAATAATAATTGTAGCTTTTTGTAAGAATGAATCAGACGGGGAAAGCAAAAGCATTCAGTGAAGTACCTTGATACTTGATGAGTGCTTGATAAATTTTAGCTAATATCACTGTCTTCATTACGCCATAAAAAAGAGCTAAGTTGTGAGGAAAAGGCTGGAGTCGCCACCGTATGAACTGCAGTGTACAAACCGAAGACATCCAAGAAAGCTTCACGAAGATCAGCCACAGGTGGAATTTGAAGGATGGGTTGAGTGAGTAGAGGGAAAGACAGGAGGAATGTTTTGCAAGGTAGACAGCAGAAGGCAAGGCGGAGAAGGAAGACACCAAGAGAGGCAGATATGAGCACGATGTGAGGCTATGGGGAAATATTGATAAAGATAGAAAAATCTGTTAGACTAGAGCATCAGATGGTGCCAAACTATGGAAAATTAAATTTTATCCAAAAAAACTGAATCAAATTATATAGACCCTTAAATAGTCTTAATGGAGTTTGCACTGGATCCAACTGGGCAGGTGTTAGTAATATTTAAGAGGAAGATTAACTTCTCATTACCCAAAAGTTTTATGATCACTATAAGGAGGGAGGACAGAGAATGTGTAGATTACTCAGGTGAGGGAGGAATATGGGGGAGGGCAGCAGGTTGTACAACTCAGACTTTGAATAAAATCTTCCATGAAGCTGTAGGTTTTTAATCACAGGTATGTGGGATTTTAGAGTTGGAGGGGGGCTTAGGATTTCACTAGATTCATTTTTCTTAGAAGGAAAGGGAGACTTGGAGAAGGACACATCTAAAGTCACCCTTGCCCAGGCCACTCTGTCTCTCTCTGCTCCGTTCCACCTGCCATATCAAGGGATGAACGCGATGACAGCTACATCCTAGGAAGATTAACTGAGCAGCCACATGCAGGCTGGATGAAAGGAGGAAATCCTGGAGAAAGGGGAAGAGGAGGGAGGCTACGGTAGTAATCCAATCGTGAGGGCAATGGCAGCAAGACGCAAATCTTCAATATAGTTATCATGAATGTAATGCAATATTATTTTCTATAACTTCTTAACACAAAGTCAGCAGTAGCATCAGAAAATTGAGCAAGGCTTTTGATAACACTGCTGCTTTTTCATACCTTAGCCATATCACGCCTTCCATGCTACCCCTCTCATCAGAAGTGTCGACTGGTTCATTGCTGTTCCATCCAACATCTCCAACTTGATCTGGCATCTAAATGAAAACGACATCGAAAAATATGTGATAAGTGGAGAACCTGAGTGTCTACAGAATTTGACTTCAATTTTTCCCCTCTAAATGGGAATGTCAATCATATATGTACTTGTAGCTTGGAAGATGCCTTAAAGCAAATTATTTCCCCCTACCCCCAGAAAAAAGTGACATTTTACAGCTGACTCAAAATCATGAAATGAGGTTGCAAAGGCACAGCCATTGATCCATATTCATAAATGTATTAAAAGGGAGTTTACAGAAAGTTGACATGGTTCATACTCAAGAATTAAGTTTGAGAATTAAGCTCTGTGGTAGGCAAGATTTCAAGAAAAACCCTCCGTCAAGATCCTGACTCCTGGTATATACACATCTCCCAATTATCCGATCAAACACTAATCTAGACACTGCAGGTATAATTTAGGTCCCAAATCAATCGACCTGGCATTTTTTTTATTGCTATTTTAATACTTACATTGCCTTTCTCATGAAAATTTAACATAGTTAATACAATATAGTATTTATGAATTAAAGGAAATATTATCTTTTTCCCAGTTACCACAGTTAAGTCACATTTTATTATTTTACTTCAACTAATGTCGTAACTCGCCTTCTGGCTGCGTCTGCCTCCCCACCCCCATGCCCAAGCCTGTTTATTCTCCTACTTCGAGATTAGCCAGAAGTCGTGTAAAACTGGAGTCACATCCTGCCACGGTCCATGTGGGGCACGCCGTGATCTCCCAGCTCACTCACGCACTAAAGCCTGTGTCTCATGGCCACTGGTCCCCAGGCTTCTTCGCTGCTGGCATAAATAGGCTACTGCTAAGATGGCTAGACTGTGTCTATAGTTTAGGAGCATACTTTGATCAATTGTACTGCCTCTTGTTTGAGATATAATAAACGGCACTTTTGACTCAGAAAAAAAAAGCCTATGTTCTTAAATGGCCTATAGGACATGGGCTCCCTGGATCCCGTTAACATTGGGCCTTGGGACCTCAGCAACCCCTATGACCTGTGCTTGGAACATTCTTCCCCCAGTATCCTCATGGCTCACTCCCTCTGCCTTTTAGATCTTGACTTGAATATTATCGTCTCATGGGGTCTTTTCTTAGTCAACATTTTTAACACTGCTTTAAAAATCTGTTTAAAATTCTCTATCCTTTTTCTCACTTAATTTTTATCATAAGCATTTTCCCATATCTAATATATCATACATTTCCTTTATCCACATGCATGCCCCACAAGATAAATGTTTGTCTATTTTGCTTAGGACGGCTGCTGAAATGCCAGTCCTGTAATGGTGCCTGCCAACTAGGAAGTACTCTGTAGATGATTTTTTTAAAAAATAAATGAATGATACAAATAAAAATGAAGCAAAGAATAATTAATAATATTAAAAGTTAATCTTCTTTTGCCTGTATTAGTTTCTTTAAGATAGTTATTAACAATATTTATGCCTCAAGTTTATAAACATTTTGTGCTTTTCTGGCATTTTCCACTTACGTTAGCTTATTGACTGTATTAGTTTTCTATTGCTGTACAGTAACCCTAAAACGGAGTGGCTAAACACAAGTGTTCATTCTCTCAGTCTCTGTGACAGCAAATCTGGGTGCAGCTTAGCTGGTCCCCCTGATTCTACATCTCTCACCTGGCCTCTCATGAGGTTGCAGGCAAGCTGTTGGCGGGGTCTGCAGTTCTCTCAAGGTGTATTAGGGACTGAGGAATCTACTCGCAGGCTCATTTGTGTAGTTGCTGGCTGCTCTGGGTTTGTTACCACACGGCCACTCTCTGAGTGTCCGAGTGTCCTTACGACTTGGTAGCTGTTGATCGAAGAGAGAAAGCAAGCAAGCTAGAGAGGGCTTTTCAGATGGCAGTCACTGTCTTTTATAACCAGATCTCACAAGTAACATCCCAGTCTCTCCCACCTGTAAGGGGAGGGGCTTACCCAGGGTGTGAGTGCCAAGAGTCAGGGAACTTTGGAGGCCATCAGAGGCTGCCTAAAGCATGGACCATTTTACAGATAGAAAGGTTGAAATCTAGAGATATCAATGTTTCCCACGTTACAGAGTTAAAATTAAAATAGAGTCATTCCGATTCCTTGTGAAGCATCCTTTAAGGATTATTTATAATTTAAATTTAAATATAATATAATAATGCTCAAAAAGTCAAGAAATACATTTTTTCCTTGCTGTGTACCAAACACTAGTAAGTACTTTATATATGTCATC
The DNA here is from genome assembly GCA_963574885.1 of Lepilemur ruficaudatus. Lineage (NCBI taxonomy): Eukaryota > Metazoa > Chordata > Mammalia > Primates > Lepilemuridae > Lepilemur > Lepilemur ruficaudatus. Next base: position 10,106 of record CAUYRT010080428.1, on the reverse strand, counting down.
AGATTTCATCCATAAAACAACCCTCTATGGTAGGTGTGCTTATTGAATGCACTTTACAGATAAGAAAAATGAGGAATAGAGAATTAAAATAAACTTCTCAGGGTCACACAGCTAAAAAGGTGTCAGGGCTAGCAGGGAAGCCCAGCAGTGTGGCATGAGAGGTTATGTATAAGAATCTGCAAGCCTCTTACACATACCCAACCTAAAATCAAACAGCTATCTCAAATTCATCAAAGTTCATTTTGTAATTCTTTTTTAAACTTAAAACAAGAGAGTTTTGGTGTTATTAATATTTTGAAGTTTGGCGAGGAAACTCACACGAAAGGGAAAAATTCCTCAGATTAAAAATTATATATATTGTGTATACTGATCAGCCGTGAAAAAAATAATAGGACAGGCATGTGTTTGTGGTCATACTGGGTCTGGAGAGAATGTCTAAAATGCTGAGTGTGCTGTTCTAGGATGAATATTCTTCCCTCTTCCAAAGGAGTAAGAAAGCCACACATGGAGACTGCCATGCAGTACATGGGAAATACTTCTCCGCCTCTTCTGCTTCTCTCTGGTTTATAAAAGTTCCTCTTCCAAATGGCAATAAGTCACTTCAGAGACTCATTTTCTAAAGGATGATTGCCCTTCTTGAGCAGTGACGCGCTTACGGCAGGCACACAGTAATCCCCAGAAATGTACTGCCTGGAGCGTCTTATTGCTTAATTAGAGCTGGCACCGGGCCCCTGCTTCTCAGCCTTGGACTAGTGCTAGAGCACTGGGAGGAGGCACTGGTATAAGAAGTGCTACTTCAGGAGGACATAAAGTAATGGCACAATGCCAGCCTGCAGAAAACAAAGCCAAACACTCCTCCTACCACAACGCAATGTCAAAATGCCTGGTTTCATTGTAGCCAGAGATTAAACCCATCACTGTGTCCGTGGCCAGGGTTTCAACATGATCTCTGCTGTTCTGAAAGAATTTCTAACCCTCACTCAGGACCACAGGCCATAAAAGCACCCAATAATTTGGAAGCTATCACAAACAGTTAATTGTAGGAGTCTAGAAGCTGTATGTTGAAGAATTTTAGATCAAGATCACAGACTAGCCAATTATTATAACTTTTCCAAACAGAAGGAGGAAGTCATCATTATAATTACATAAACACATTCACTACTTCCTTGAGCAACCTACTATCTTTTGAAAAAAAAAATACTACATTTTGTCAAAGAGCAAATGGCTAGTTCATACCAAGTGCATGATAAAACTCGGAGACTCCTGCTCATGCCCACCCAGCTCTCCCACCTGCTCAAGGGGCTTCTGGAAAAGCTTTACAAGCATCAGCAACAATTTACAGCACACAGCAAGTTTGACTTTTTCATATTCCCTACATTAGTAACTTCCCGGTACTGAGACACTCTCGCTGGGGGTTACAGCCCCTATTAACTGGACCCTTTGTTCTCTCCTTAGTGATTGTTTTTGCCTTGCCTAGAGCATTCATGAAGACTGAGGCAAGCTCCTTAATTGAAACTCTTGTCACCAAAGAATATCAACTCTATCCACTGACAAAATAGACCACAAGAACAAACCTTTGTATTTCCCATGAATGTCAATGGAAAAAACATACATGGTTATTCTTTATAAACAACCTTTCCAATCATCTGATATTAATAGTTGCACTCTTCTTTCAAGATCAGGGCTCTTTCTAAATCAACAAATTACTGAATATCCAGTCTGTTCTCATGGACAATAAACCAGCCCTCCCGACCAGTAACAATGTACCTAGAGGCCTCACATCCGAAAGACATTATTCCTGGGAGTCAAGACCAGCTACGCACTATGTGGGGTGCAGGAGGGCAACAGGAGGCCCCACTGGGTGCAGAGTTCTGTGGTATTGCATGTGTATCACCCCCCAGAACCTGGCCCTGCAGGAAGTCTAAAATGTAACATATGAAATGCGGTTAAATACATATGCTCAATAACACATAGGAAGTTTTTCATATATCAAGGTAGCCTATTAATTTAGCCCTTCCTAGTCAATTCAGCAAAACAAACAAAAGTATGTTCCATGAAACTCCTATTGCACCAGCCAAACCACCCATATTTTACAACAGGAAAAGTCACCCTCAGATAGTCTGTGCTCACACCCTGTTGGCAAGGCTGGTGAATGTTGTGAAACTAAAATAAGAATTTTTCTATATATATATATAATTATGAAGGCACTATATTCTGCTAAAGAGAAAGGGTCATTCATCTGTGAAACCTTTTCAAAATGACAGGCAGAGGTTAAGTAAAGAAATAAGGGCGTGGGGGAAGGGAGTGGGGAGGAGTCCGTGTAACCATTAATGGGGGAATTTGGCAGAGTTAGCCTCTGGTTCCGGTTGAGTCTTTTATGGCATTTGTAATTTAACTTCAAGTTTGGAATTTAGTGTTCCTAATGCTGATATCCAGAAATACCACAAGCCTCCACAGGCATTTCTGTTTTTCTTTAACAATGTTTGTTTCTCCACCATGTGGAACTGGCAAAGCAGTTGACATCAGTCTTGACAACGTGGGAGTGGCAGGTTACAGAGTCTCCTGGTGGAGAGGAGCGTGGAGCCATGATGCCACGGGTTGAGTTAGCTCATAGCTAGTGTCTGCCCAGCAGGGATTGGAGTTAGATTTATGTGCTGAGAAATCAAGTAATCATTGATGTTCCAGGCAAGTGTCTCCAAAGCTTGGATTTTACTGAATTGTATCAAATGAGGGAGAAGAAACAGATGTATCTTTCCAACTGGGGGGAGAAAAGACAGTGTTATAGCTCAGAAGGAAACTATGCATGATGCATTTGTGCTCAGTTACACTCCCATGACTCTCCTGTTCACATATATCTAGAATATGCAGTTTATTTCAACGTTTAGGTTTGTTTGATAGTCTATCAGCTTGGGGAAAAAAACTGACTGTTCCTAAAAATGTAATCATGGAATAGAATTATAACTTGTTTGTTTAGATGACTTTTGTTTAACTCCTGGAGTTACTGATTTATTCCCACACTGCCAGTGACAGTGACTCATACCACTCTCTTACCTCTGTCCAACCATGGAGTCAGGAAAAGCTCAGGAAACTATCTTCTTCTTGTTCATTTAGCACAAAATACTATTTTCTCCCTTTAGCATTTTCTTTACAACCTCCTTATTTGATCCTTATTTGATAATTGCCCCATATGTTGAGAGCATTTATAAGCCTTGGAACATAATACTTTTTCATTGAATAAGTCACATATGACTCTGCTGTATGTAAGAAAGCATTATTATTGCTTCTCATTTTTAGGTCCAAGTTCAGGGTTTATCACTTATTTGCAGAATGAAAATTTTTACTTTTAAAAACAGAACCAAAGACACCCAACATTATAAAATGAGAATATTGTGCTCTTGTCCCTGACCCTAGTGGACTGTGGCTGTCTTTAGATTAAGACCAGAGGAAGACTGTGTGAATCATATTTCCCCATCCCGTACTTAGCAACCTTTTTATGCATAGAACTTCCCTCTATACTCATTTTTAACCACACGGTCTGCAAGTTAGGAGGAAACCATATGCATCTCCAGGAATTAAGAGTAAAATGTAAAATCCCCGTCTACAATACTGTGAATCTAATTCTCTCTTACTCCTACTAATTCCACCACTTACTTATACATAGAAAATGTCTTTTTACCATTCCTTCCTTCCTTCCATCCCTCTTTCACTCCTTCCTTCCCTCCTTCTTTCTTTTCTTCCCTTCTTCCTTCCTTCCTTTCTTTCTTTTTTCCTTCCTTCCCTCCTTCCCTCCTTCCTTCCTTTCTTCCTTCTTTCCTTCCAATTGTCATTAAATTCTTGTGTAAACCAGCTTCACTAGAGATCACCACGGGACTTCCTCGGCCATTCTGACTCACACCCTGGCATCTACGAAGGTGCTGATGGCGTAAACAGGAGGCTGGACATTATTTGCCTTCTCCCTTGATTGATGGGGTGCTTGGGTTGCTTGCATGCTCTTTACTTATTTAACAACCAAAAAGTCAACCACTAATAAAAGACATGCTTAATTAGATGTCAATGAAATAAGCTGAATTCACACAGCCGTAAATTTAAATTGGCAACTCTAACCTTAGATTTCTTAAATGGTTTAGACAACTATTTTGTTCAGGCGATAGTATTTCAGTACATGTTCTGTCTTACATTACTACTTCAAAATGAAAATGAGTAAAGGATTCCTTTTCCAGAGTAGCCATAAATTAATGCTTTTTTTTTTCCTTAAAAAGCTTATGGAAAAAATAGTCTCACCCTTCTGATTTATTTCTCTCTTTTTCCCTCTGTCTCTCACAGTTAGAAACTGATTGCCTGTTATCTTTGTTTTTGTAGTAGTGCCACGTCCTCGCTCCTTTTCTCCAGCCACGCTGACGGTTGCTGAGATCCTCCATCCAAAAGAACACAAGCGCGTTCAGTTCTTTCTGTCTTCCTTCTTTCATGTGTGCTACTGGATTTCTGAATTCCAGTTGGAACCACAGGACCAGATGTGTGGAAATATATTCAGTTTTTTTTAAAAAAAAAAGAAAAGAAAAAAGAACACTACTTATATCAATCATCTTTTCTCAAATTGACATGAATTTAGAAAATTCTGTTAATAATTTTAGAAAATCATGATTTAAATATTCAAGAAACACAGAAAAGTATTTTCTATTATCTAAAGATCTTAGTTATCATACAATATTTGATCCACTTTACATTTCATTCACTAAAAAATGACTTATCTGTAATGTTTTACACAGATATTGTCATTTGAGATATTTGCCCTTAGTAAAAATGCAACAAGAATGGCTACATAATTTATGGGGCTCAGAGCAAAACAGAAATGTGAGGCCTTTTGTTCAAAAGTTATTAAGAATTTCAAGACAGGAGAGCATTAAACCAAGCACAGGGTCCTTTTGAGTGAAGGGCCTTACGTAGCAGCACAAGTCAGACACGCGTGGAAGGTGGCTCTGGGGTGGAATATTCCAGCTATTTCTAAGTCTTATGCTCTATAATCACATTTCCTGCCACCGATCTATGCCAGAGATATGCAAACCTCAAAAAGTTTGGAGGTTTTATTTCTATTTCCAGGTATCAAGTGGATATATAGTTTCATAAATTATGTTAGTTACAAAACTAAGATCTTTTTAACATTTTTTGAGCTTTGGGATGTCAGCCAGGTTGGTAAAAAAAAAAAAAAAAAAAAAAAAAAAACTCAGTAAGTGATGAAAACTCCAATTACCCTGAATTTATTAATTCACATTGTACACCTGTATTAAAACATCACAGGTACTCTATAAATACATACAACTATTATGTACCAATAGTAATTCAAAACAATTTTTTAAAAAAAAAAGCAATAAAAAAACTAAAAAAAAAAAACCTCTGTAATATTTTTCTAAGGTAGAAGAACACTAGTTCCTCATGTGAACATATTGGTGATTGGGGTCCGGGAGCGGTTAAAGCCTTCAGAGTTGGGATTTGCTCATCTCATTTGGAATACTCTTCTCACCTCTAAGTTCACATGAATTGATATTGGCAAAACACAAATTTTTGGTGAGGAAGAAAAATAGGATTCACAAAATTATAGCCTCAACTCTAACCAATAAGCCATTCAGTCATTCACACAGTCGGTTAGTCTGGTAGTCATCAGTCAGCAATTTTTTTTTTGAGAGAGGCTCTCACTCTGTTGCCCTGGCTAGAGTGCAGTGGTGTCATCATAGTTCACAACAACTTCAAACTCCCAGGCTCAAGCTATCCTCCTGCCTCAGCCTCCTGAGTAGCTGGGACCATAGCTGTGCACCACCACGCCCGGCCAATTTTTATTTTTTGTAAAGATGAGGTCTTACCATTGCCCAGGCTATCAGTCAGCCTTTGTATTCCCTGTATTTTGCACCTGCAGAGAGAAGGTGTTGCAAAAAGGAAAAGGGAGACTGTAAGGCAAATGCTGCCATCTAGAGAGACACAGAGGAGAACATAATGACAGTGGTAATTTTTCAAGGAAAATTTCAACACAAATAAAAACCTTTAGACAGTGAGTAGGAAAATTTTCCAAGAAGAGATCATCCTTTCAGAGAAATCAGCATTTTGTAAAAAGGTGCCATTAAAAATTCATCTAATTTGAGATGGTAGATTGCTATAATAATAACTACATACAACAGGGAACTTATGAAGAGATTTTTTTTAACGTTTAAGCAGGAAACTTTAAAGATGATTTTCCTAAGCCCGTTAGGAAAATAACTGTGTGACAGTTAGCTGTTTTACCTGCCTAAAAAGTAAATGAGTACATAGCTTCGTTTCTGATTTATCTTGTTTAAACAAACAAAAAAAGCACAAGAAGATTGAATTATTTGTAATATATTGGTCAGTTTACCTCATTTTCATGGTACAGTGAAAAGCAATGATGTTTATTCTCAGAGTGGCTTTAAAAGAGTATGAATTGCAAAATTCAAACAGAAAGACAAACACAGAGAATTTGCCAAAAAAAAAAAAAAAACTCAAAAAATCAAGTGAAAACGCAGGGATCTAGCTTGTGTCCATCTAGCTTGTGTCCATATACTACATGTGCAGATGTTTAAACAACTCATCTTTTTACAATGAATATTGCGTGCTGAGGAGCAATACCCAAATCTACTCAGCTAGATAGGCTCCCAAACATTTCTAGCAACTTATTTGAGTATGCATTGCCTGGATTACTATAAAACAGTTAAATTCTTGTTTAAGAAATATCCTAAATCATCTTACTATCCAAGCATTAGGAACTGAAATAGGCTATACAATTCCCTTTTTCAGGATTCGTCTGTGTGGAAGTTCTAAAATTTAAGATTATATCATAAATTTCAAGTATTTCTGAGCTATATACTTACCTGAGATATATTTTTATAATATATGTATAGATACATATAAGTATATTCTATTTATATTTTTTAAATTATAAAAATAATCTATACATTGAGATCTGCCATTTAAACAGAAGGCCTCCTGCCTGTGCATATCCAGTAATAAGAATCCCTATAATTGTTTGAGTAACACCATAAGCATTATTCATTCATTCAGCAAATACTTACTAAACACGTGCTGTACCCCAGCCACTGTTGTGTGTGCCGGGGATCCAACAGAGAACAAATACGGTGCTCAGCTCAGCTGAGCCTCAGGATATCCTACGAGCAGTAAATGTTTCCAAATTTGGAGAAACTTGCCCAAAGTCTACGGCTTACAGCTGAGAAAGTGAATTTTGAGTTCAGTCTCTGCTTATTTATAAACAAAAAATGTTATAGCACATCCTGTTGCCTCCCATATAGTTACTCCTTCCGGCTCTGATGGAAGTTTTAATTTTCAATGATTTGTGAAGCTGTAACAGGTAGATATCAAGGTGGTAACTTGGAAAATGTATTAGGTTTCTCAAAAACATTTAAATTCTTCACAGAATAACTAGCTATTAGGGACTGCAAATCAAAACCACGATGAGATACCATAAAAAAGTTCCAGAAATAGAGGCGATGGTTACATGGCAACGTGGATTCGGTGGTCCCTGCCCAGCTGCCGTTTTGCTTTCCATGGCTTCAGCTACCCGCGGTTTCAGTTACCTACAGACAATCTCAGTCTAAAAATGTGAAATGGTAAATTCCAGCAATAAACAATTCATAAGTTTTACATTGTACACCATTCTGAGTGGACTGATGAAATGTTGCTCCGTCCCCCTGAGTCCTGCCCAGACGTGAATCGTCCTTTGTCCCTTTAGTCACTTAGTGGCCAGCTCATTCATCAGATAGCCTGTCTCAGTGTCGCAGCACTTGTGCGCCGGCAACCCTTATTTTACTTAGTAATGGCCCCAAAGCATAAGAGCAGTGACCCTGGCACTTTGGATATGCCAAAGAGAAGACATGAAGTGTTTCCTTTAAGTGAAAGATGAAAGTTCTCAGCTTAATAAGGAAAGAAAGAAAAAATCATATTAATCATATACTGAGGTTGCCAAGGTCTATGATAAGAATGAATATTCCATCAGTGAAATCGTGGAGAAGGGAAAAGAAATTTGTACGTAGTATACAGTAGGTAGGGTTCGGTACTTTCCTCGGTTTCTGGCATTCCCTGGGGGTCTTGGAACGTATCCCCTGTGATGGGGGTGACTACTGTATACTTAATGGCACTGAATTATACACTTAAAAACAGTAAATTTTGTGTTATGTTTTATGCCATAGACATAAAAAATCTTTCACAGGTAGTAATGGAGTTCTCTGGGTTGCAAGTGCATTGGGAACCAGGAAGGACAGGCGAGTGGGTGACAGGGGGTAAGGACAAAATATAGTGTCTCCCTTAACATTGTTTTAAAACAAATAAGGAAAAAGTTATTTGCCTACTACATAATTTGAACAAAGTACACGCCTACATACATATTAATAGCACAGAATAAATTTCTTATCCCTACCATAATTTATCATCCATGGATGTCAGAAAAAATCACAACCACTTTTGGCAGCAAAAGGCAGACAAAATCTAACAATGCATTTGGGGTGATGGTTTTTATTAGGATATTGTTCTTTGAGTTATTTATCTGAAGAATGTAACACTAGTTAGCTTTCTTTAAAAATCACTATATGGGCCGGGCGCAGTGGCTCACACCTGTAATCCTAGCACTCTGGGAGGCCGAGGCGGACGGATCACTCAAGGTCAGGAGTTTGAAACCAGCCTGACCAAGAGCGAGACTCCGTCTCTACTAAAAATAGAAAGAAATTAATTGGCCAACTAAATATATATAGAAAAAATTAGCTGGGCATGGTGGTGCATGTCTGTAGTCCCAGCTACTCGGGAGGCTGAGGCAGAAGGATTGCTTGAGCCCAGGAGTTTGAGGTTGCTGTGAGCTAGGCTGACGCCACGGCACGCTAGCCCAGGCAACAAAGTGAGACTCTGTCTCAAAAAAAAAAAAAAAATCACTATATGGCAAAATCTAAAAATGACAGAGCACGCTAAGCAGAAATTTTGTCTTCTTCATTATCTCAAGAATTTAATACCAAGATTCATGTGTACAAAGCAATTCTTTCCAAAACAATCTTGTATTAGAGAAAGTTTAACAATTTGAAGTGGACTGTATCAGTATTTCTATAAAAGTAACTATAAAAATGAAAAATATTATGAAGTATGCAGGCCAGAGACTTCCAAAGTTGCACACTCATATGGTGCTCAATAAAAAGCTATTAAATCAACATCTTAATATCTGACATTTAATTGGCCAGCATGCCGGCCTACTGTTGACATCTATCTGGCTATGAATTAATTCAAGGAAGCTTGACATAAACTCAATGTCAATATCCTTATATAAAATTCACTAAATTTAAATTCACTAAGTTTATATTTTCCTTTTCATCATCCCTTTATTTCTTCGGTTTACTATTTCTACACATATTGATTTAGGTCTAGAATCTGAAAACCTAAAATAAATCATGCCAGATAAAAATAAACTTGAATTTCAGTCCAACCGAGAAGGACACAATTCTATTTACACATCTTTAAAATTCACCAGGATTAATATTATATAATGTGTAATTATTTTTAATTTAAATCCAAAGAAAATTGTGGAAGTTGATAGATTTTTTTGAACCCAATATATAAATATTATGCATCTATTATATATGGTAGTGTAGATTCAAATCCTGAATTTCTATTTAAAACAACTCTAATGCAGAGTGATTAAACGATTAAGAAGCACTGAAGCACTGAAGAAGAACTACTGAAGTAATATTTCCTGGGTTCAAATCCTGGCTTTACCATTTATTGTGCAGCCCTGGGCAACTCATTTTGCCCAGTTTCCTCATCTATAAAATGGAAATAATAACATACTGTCTTCATAGTACAGTATCATTGTGAAGAGTCAATAAAAGACTCAGAACAGTAGAATAATCAATAAATATTGATTTCATACTATTTTCATATTATTAATCTCTTGTTCAAAAATAAGAAAACTGGCCGGGCGCGGTGGCTCACGCCTGTAATCCTAGCACTCTGGGAGGCTGAGGCGGGCGGATTGCTCAAGGTCAGGAGTTCAAAACCAGCCTGAGCAAGAGCGAGACCCTGTCTCTACTTAAAAAATAGAAAGAAATTAATTG
>CAUYRT010080426.1:0-15801 GCA_963574885.1 Lepilemur ruficaudatus | reverse complement strand
AAATGTGTTGGGGATGGGAATTAGGGGTCTGAAAAGGGGGAAGGAAATCTTCTAAAACAGAGTTATGTGAATAGCTGTACAACTTGGTAAATTTACTAATAATCATTTAATTGTACACTTAAAATGGAGTAATGGCATGGTATGTAAATTATATTTCAATAAAAAAAAATTGAACTGGATTCCTGCTTTTATGTAAATACTTTTGGACTAGTTTACTTCCGTGAACTTCAGTATAATCATCTTTTTAAAAGGAACTAATAATATCTTCCTCATTAGACAATTGCATGCATTAAACAAATTCACATGTGCAAACCTCCTTGTACATATCTTGTGCTCAGCACAGGAATGTTTTGTTTTGTTTAAATGGAGGTAAAGGTTAGAGTTAAAAGTCAAAGATAAGTAATTAGGACATGTTATCTTGGACCAAGATCTTAATTGCAGATCTGGCAGCCTAAGAGATATGCTCTCAAGAATATTAATACAGGTACCACAAACTTTTTAGTAATATTCCCATCTTTTAGTATCAAAGATAATTGTAACAAAATTTCCACAGTTAAATATCCAATCTTTAATCCTAAAACAGTATTTGACACTAGTTAAAATCAGATGAGCAACTGCAAAATCAGATGTTTAAACATGATAGGATTTATTCTGTGCATATTCAAATTGAAGAAACAATGTTTATTACAGAAAATTTATAAATTGTGCCAAAGCATAAAGATAGATATTTAAATTACTCATGAACTCTCTACCCAATAATAATCAAGGCTAACATTTGATTTACATTCCTTTTTGAAATTGGAATTTTAAAAATGTGTCTATGGAGTATTCTTCTAAAGACTAGTAACATCTGCATCATATTTCACCATTGAAATGTACCACAATTTGCCCAAATGCCACGTGTTATACAATTTAAATGTTTTATTATTTGTGTCACTAATAAATCATGTAACAAGGAACTAATTTTTTCTATTCTTTGACAATTTATCCTAGGTACAAACTTTTGGGGTCAAAAAGATTAGACAATTTTAGGCTTGTGTCGTGCATTGTCTAATTGCAGCATCTTGACATTGAAAAAAATTGGAGAGCAAAATTTTTTTAGTAAAATGAGAGAAAACTAATTACAAGAGAACAGGGATCTTAAAGCTTTAAAGAGTAGGTTGGAATGCAGTGGGCCATCGAGAGACTGGCAGAACCCCCAAGGAAATAGTCAGCTTAAAGCCAGGCCACTTGGTTCAAGAACTACACCACAAACCCTGTCAGTACAAAGCAGCCGCACTGAACAGCTTTTTTTGTTGCTGTTCATTAGTTGTCTTCTGTTGAAAGTTTTCTCTCCCTTTCCTCTCTATGGGAAGCATGCCTCCTTCTCCTAATGTTCTTTATTATGTGATGAAAATAAAATATGCTTAACTGCTGATACTAACGATCTGTCTGATAAAAGCCTTGAGTCATAGAGCATACAACATGAAACAAAGCTAGTTGTGGACTGATTTTAATGCCAAGGAGGCTTCAATGCCTTACTTTGTCTTTAATGATCAGGGAGTCTGTGGATCTTCAAATATGATTGTCTCTGGGAAACATGCTCTTATTTTTCTCGTAAATAATAGTCACTCCTTCCTCTGCATACTGAGAGCAAGATTTTTATTCTACAATTGCTGCTTTTACCATATATTGCATTTTTTCTGATTTGTTTATACCTAAAATTTATTTTAATTTATAGTGAAATATTGGTAAGACCTTTGCACAGTTCAGATATGATGATTCTACCATGCATAAACTTTCTGTTGTCATCTCAGCCATGAGTTCATTGCTCAGTACATAGTTTGAAAATTGCTCAAAATTACTTGAATAAATAGATAAAAGGATAACGCAACGATGCATATGATAAGATTGTCAAGTGCAGAGTGTTGTTTAAGTAAAGGAGTAGGCTAAGAAAAGTGGAGTTATTACATTAATTGCTCTGATGCAACTACCCTTACCTCAGAGTGTCTCTCATTCACAGGAGTGTCTGATTATGAGGTGGAATCCTAGTGTGTGCTCTACAAATATTACCTTTTACTACACACGCTTTAATGTGAAAGAAATTGGGATGCATCACTGAATTTGAAAAATTTCAAGCATATGATTTCACCATTAAACTTAAAGAACTCAGTGTGTAAGTTTCAAGATCTGAGTTTAAAGGGTTCTTATTAAATATGACCGTCCAGTGAGTACTAAGAGTGTGTTTGACTTTGTACCTGAACATTAAGTGACAAGGTCTCTACGCAGCCTGTCTGTTTTTAGAATACGTCATCCTCCGACTTGATAGGAAGTTTCTATATCTGAAAGTATCATGTTTAATAGAAATGTTAGCACGGCAGGTAAAATTGTGTTTGTGTTACTAGATTGCTGATTTGGCTGTATGCAAGTTAGCAATATTGATGATATTTAGCATAATTTGATGGCTTTTCCAACTGTTTAAAACTATGTAATTTGCATGGAACTGTTGTCTTGCAAAATAGGAAAGAATATAGCATATGTTTTATATTTTGCACAAAACTTCAATCAACTGGCAATAATATAGGGATGAAGTTAAAAAATATTCTAGTCATTTGTAAAAATTTGTATCTTTTAGTTATCTAATCTAACTTAAACTCGGACTCATTATTCAGAAGATGAAGATTGATCTGAATATTCTGCTCTTTTTCATTTCTAAAATGCTCTCTTTATGTAAAGAAATAGCAGACTTTATTCAGCATTCTACTGAATATAAACAGGATTTATATTATCTAAGAGCTGGAACTCACCAGAACAGATGATGAAACAAGTAATTCATATAAATGATAGATACTTTCTTTTGAAAACCAGAAGACTTTATTTTGAATTAACTTTGAAGGCACAACAAACTGTTTTGATTAGGAAATTATCTCTATTAAAATGTGTTCCATTTGAACTATTATTCTCTATTTAATTTTATTGGATTCTATCCATGCAGATTTTCTGCAGATGATAATAAGTATATACCCACAGCTGGTCATGGCTCTTTATTCTTCTATCAACATTGTATATTAAAAACAAACAAACAAACAAACAAATAAAACATAGCCAGGCCAGAATCTAGATTCTTTTACTTGTTACATGAGCTTCAAACCTGCATTCAACATTAGATTGTGGCCACATACATTTTGCTTAGTTAGCATAGTGATTTAAAGTTTTTGATAATAAATACTGCCAGGCACACAAGAAGTCTCCATTTCTCCACATCTTTACCATTTCTTTTACTACTGATGTGTTTCACTCACCTTTATTATCTGTCTGATTTCCAACTTGATGATTGGATGTGTTTGTTGGATCTGTTTATTGTTTGAATTAGTTTTTCTCTGCTTTGGTTTTAAGTATCTTGGCAACAACTTTCTGACACCTGATAGGTAATAAAACTCTGGTATGAAAGGTAAGCAACTGAACAGAGGGAACCCCACCAATACCTGCTCATAGTGTTGCATGACAAAGCTGGGGGGAGGATGCAGAAAAACACACAGACAGTTCTATTGTGTTTTTAAATAACCTGCCAGCCTAGAGAAAATGTAAAACCATTCTGGCTTCTAGATATAAAAATTTTTAAATTTAAAACCTGAAATCACTTAATCGCAATCTAGCCTGGTTGGGATTTCCAGTTATGAATAGCAAACACCACACAAAGTGTTGATTTAATAAAAGAAAAAAATATCCACTGGATTTGTTAAAATTTCAAATGTTTACAGTGTGATTCATAATTCATTTACTTCTGTCTCTCTTATTACAGTCAAGCATATAGGGACAGAAAAGTTTATAATACAAAGACATTTCAACAAATTGCTTAATCTTTTCTGTTAGTAGCTCTTTATCCTCAAGAGAATTCTAAATTCATTATGTAGCACATAGATTTTGTATTAGGGAAACCGGAGGACAAACATTTGGAAAATTGTTTTACATAATAGGAAAATTGTTTTCCTTAATAGAATAGAGAATCTGAATATTTTCCTGTTTCCAGCATACATTAAAAGACATGGCATTAACATTTAGAGAACTTTGAAAGCAATATGATAACCTGGATTTTCTTGAATTAGCTGGCCTTTCCTCCTGTGGTTTTTACAGGGGATTGCCATGGACCGGGGGTGGCTGAATTCCAGGTAGTCAGACTTGTGAGCCATAGGAAAAAAAAATAGCTCAAGAGAGCCACCTACTGTTTATAGGGACATCCAAGGCAGAGGAAAACATGTTTGTAGTATAAAATTAGCATCAATTTCAAATTTTTGTCACATCAAAGCAAAAATATTGCTGGGCCTGTGTTAAGAAAAAATAGTCAATGAAAAATGAACAATCAATGAGGTCTTAAACTTTTTGATCTATCCTTGCCTCTTAGCATTTTTTGAAGAATTTACCAAAAGCACAGATTATTGAGTAAGAAAGGTGTGAAATGGTCCCAATGGTCTAAGCTCAGATTTAGGTTCTGAGCTTTTTATCTCCTCTTCTTACTATTACAGAACATTTTCTGTTGCTGCCATTCTAAGAATAAAATATAAAAACAGAAGTTGGAAGGGTGCACCTGAAAACAAAGAGCTTAAAAGGTTGGCCCCAGTGTAATAGCAGTGACAGGCTAAACTTGGAGGAAGAACCAGTCCCAGGATAATTGATTTTATCTGTGCTGCCAACGGCTCCTATTTATACAGTGCTCTCGATTTCAAAATCATGACCTTGTGTAATTTTTGCAATTACTTTTGCCCTTACCTTTGAAGCATCTGAGGCACTCAGAGGTGAACTAACTTATTCAAGGCCATAGTGTTACCTGGGGCCAGAACATGACTGGAGCTTTATCTCGTGTGTTAGCATGTCATCACTGAACCTACCATATTCTTCTCCACTAAATAGCCATTAACCACCCTTGACCTGTAGGATTATGGGTGAAGTAAGGTTGAGAAATTAATTCAAATGAGTAATGTGCAGCCCTGCAAAGAAGGAACCCCGAGTACCATGGGGTGGAAAGGACCTAGATATGAATCGCACAAAGCTGAGTTCAAATTCCAGATTTAATTAGGTACTTTTATCGTAAGACTTTTAATCAAGAGATTGAAATTTTGTGAGCATGGATTCCCTAAAATGTAAAATAAAGAAATAATATCCATCCTACAACATTATTTTAAAGATAATATAAATGCAGGTTAAATGTTTTGCTCAAGTGGCTGGTTCATATACATGCTGGCTCATGGTATTGTAAATAAATTACTATAGTGTCAGGCAAGAAGAAATGGGAAGCACAAAAAAAGTGCACTCAGTGTCGTGGGCATTGAATATACAAATATTAATTTATGGAAATAGTTATACTATATATGTCCCGCTGCCCAGAAATACAGACTCTCAAGATCGGATGACACATTAAAATTTAATCCAGATACCCTTTGCTGTCATTTCACCATTACAACTCTTAGGTTTTTTCTTTGTGACTTAATATTTTCTCTAACAGCCTTCATGCTACTTTTCAATAAATTTTCATTCTTCTATGCCACAGATTAAGCAGTGAGCAAATCACAAAATAAATCCCATTTACCTTCAGAGAGCATGACTATAAGTGACTATGTAACTTTCACACTATCAGTAACTATACATCAGCTCCATTTCCCTGAAGATATTGAAAAATAACTTACCACTAATGCAAAGATTTATCACGTGTGTAGTGGGAGTACTAATAAATCTGTTAAAGATTTAACATGCTATGTAGTGACAGCCTTTATCCCTTGATTGATTTTACTTGCTTCTCTTTGTTTCTAACAGTATTTACGTAAATATAAAGTCAATTTTTTTATTTTTTGTTAAAAATTATTCCCCGTCATCAATTTTACATTGGAGGTATCACAATTAGAAAGTATGAAAATGATTATAAAATTAGGAAATTATTATTAGGAAATTATAATTATAATTAGGAAATAATAACCATAAGGTTAGAAAAGAATCCTAGGGAGCAAATGTGCTTAAAATAAAAGACTTTTGTGTTAAAAAATTAATTGGCAATTAAAAGGAAATTGTTTGAAGAAGAGCATTTACAAACCAAAATTTACATTAACAAAACATTGTAGAGTTCATTTCTATTATTCCCAAAACTCATTGTTTGAATGTATTAAAGAACATTATATCCAATATTATGAATGGTGTTTGGAAGAAAAAGCACTGGGAGAGAAGACTGATAACCTTTCTAATTATTTATTATTTGTTTGCAATTAGCTACTATTTATTAGCTATTATATATATCTTATTTCAATGTGGAAGTGTTGGTGTCGGTATTGGTGTTGGTAGGGATAGTGGTGGATGTGGCGTCAGCTCAATTCTGCCTGCTCAAATCAGATGGAAAAAACTTGAAAGAGGTTACAAAATAATTTTGAAAGAGTATAATTCCATGTTAAGAGGAAAGTGTGGAGTTGAAGTAACCCAGATTCATCGTGTCAATGATAAGTGTCTTTCTGGTGCAGATAGGATTACTTGGAACCATATGGTCCTCAGGCCCTTCTTTTAAATCACTGACAGAAAATTGACCACATAGTGGTTATGATATGTGACTGTCAGCTTAGCATTTTCAGCCTTCCAAACATAGCAAGCACATTTTGCTTGGACTGGAGAGCTCTTCATGCTAAGATAATAAAACCATTCCCTCATTATTAACCACCTTTTAAACTCTGGGAAAATTTAGAATTAAAAAGACTAAGGTGTCAATCAAAACAATTGGATTAATAATTTTTTGAAAAATCTAGCAAAGTGCTAGTTCATTTTGGGCTTTATACCTTATGCAAAATAAAATGTCTTTACTTACAAAGTAAAGAACATGGTTGATCTAGTGCAGGTTAAGTGCCTAATTCTGTAGCCTGAATGTTATGTCTCCTGTACGATATTGGGAATGAGGAGTCAAGTAGCAAAGATAATAGCTGCTGTCTTCTAACCTATGGATTTGCGAATATGTAGCAAAATTGTAACAAGAAAATGTTTTAAATATTACTTTTATTAAAAGGTCACTATGATTTCCTTTCCTTTCTCAATTTCCTAGTAAGTGTGATTGAATACTTCCTCAAGGTTATCATTTGCATAGCACTGATACAAGATCATAGAAAAGAAATATAAGACAAAAATATAGTTTCACAAGTACATTTTTACGGTATTACTTTCCTTAAAACAGTCAAGAAATGTATACATTTATCCCTTTCTAAAAATCTTACAGTAAGAAGACAACATCAGCTTAAACATTGAAGACATTATTGTGGGAGGCAAAGTTTTTTGTGTGATATCATTTTTTTCTTTCTTTCTTTGTTCCCATAAACCTCACTAAACACAGGCACATACACATGTGCACACTCTGATTATTTCAAGTACCCAGTATTACCTTGTTTTTCCCCATTTTCCTTGGCCATAGTAAACCAAGAATAGAATTGGCAGTATAATATATACACTTTTAAAATTTCAGTTGGTAACATAGAATAAGGTAATTTTAGGCATTTTCCATCTTCCTAACTTGATTATAAAAATGAAACTTTTTAAATTGAAAACCAAATATACTCTGAATTATATTTTAATTAATTTTAATAGGTTTTTTTAAAGTCAAACTGTTCTTTTCCAACTGAAATATTCTAACTGAAAATAATACTGAATTGTATGCTTATACCACATCCTGTCTCTGCATTGACCAATTGACAGATAACTAGATTGTTTCTAATTTTGGATCATTTTGAAAACACGTTCTATGAATATTTGTGTACAAGTTTTTATGCGGATATATGTTTTTATTTCTCTTGAGTAGATACTAAAGACTGGAGTGCTATGTTTTATGGTAAATTTATGTTTAACATTTTGAGGAATTGCCAAAATGTTTTATAAAGTGATTGTGCCATTTACATTCCCACCAGCAAGGTGTGAGGATCCCCATTTCCTATGGAACATTTTATTCTTTATATTTAATTATTATTATTATACATATTCTAGTGGATATGAAATGGTATCTCACTGTAGTTTTAATTTACATTTCCCTAAAGATTAAGATGCTGAATAACTTTTTATGTGATTACTATTTATTAATATATCTTCTTTGCTGAAAGGTCTATTTGAATCTTTTGCCTATTTATTAGTTGGGTTGGCTTCTTTTTTATTTAGGTATGAGAGTTTTTTGCATTAGGGCATTAAGTATCAAATGTCCGATTTCCTTAAGTACTAAGTGGGACGGTGGTACCTCTGACATTTCACTTTGACACTTTTTGTTTTTTTTATTTTTTATTTTTATTGTGAAGGTACATCCTCATTTTTTTCAAATGCATGGTTTGGCTTTTGATTATCTTTCAAATATTTTTTTAGAGCAATTTTTGTGAAACCATGGATAAGTAAAAAATTCATGTTATTTTTGAATATGAGTTGCATCATGGAAACAATACAGTGCAGACAGCTAGAAATATCAATGAAGTGTTTGGGAAGGATGGGGCTAATGAACACACAGTACATCGATTATTTGAGAAATTTTGTTCTGGTGATTTTAATCTTGAAAACAAGCCACATGTGTAACCTGAGACCAAGGTGGATAATGATGGGCTGAAAGCTGTAGTGGAAGTGAATCCATCTCAACCTATGTGTGAATTAGCAGCAAGGTTTCACTTTACTATTCCAAGAATATTGGACCATTTGAAACAAATGGGCAAAGTAAAGAAGCTGGTTAGATGGTTACCACGTGAATTAAACGAGCATCAGAAGAGAAATCATCTCGAAGTTTGCATTTCTTTACTGTCACAACATAAAACCATTTCTGCACTGTGTTGTTATGTGTGATGAAAAATGTTTTATTTTTGACAATCGCAAGCTTTTGTAGAATGGTTGGATAATTGTCAAGTGCCGAAACACAGTCCAAAACTGAATATTCATCAAAAAAAGCTAATGGTATCTGTTTGGAGGTCCAGTGCTGGTATTATCCACTACAGCTTCGTGAAACCTGGTCAATTGATTCCAGTGGATGTATATTGCAACCAGTCGATGAAATGATGAGGATGCTTGTGATTAAGTAGCCAAGATTGGTCAATAGAGACAGCCCAATCCTCCTGCAAGACCACATGTTGCAAAAAACAACACTGCTCAAACTACAAAAGCTGGACTTGGAAACTCTCTGTCATCCACCATAATTACCAGACCTTTCACCAACTGACTACCACTTCTTCCAGGCTTTGGGCCAATTTGTACAAGAAAAAATATTCAATTCTCAACAAGTTGTGGAAAATGCCTTTCTTGATTTCATCGCCACTCACTCTACAGGCTTCTCTACTGCTGGCACAAACCAGCTACCATTAAGATGGCAAAACCGTGTCGATAGTTTAGGGACATACTTTGATTAATTGTATTGCTTTTTGTTTGAGATATAATAAACTAAACTTTTGATTCGAAAACGGACATTTCATATTTAATGACCTAATGTATTCTGGATATAAGTCCTTCATTATAAGGTATGAAATGGCAGATCTTGCTCAGTAAAAGTCATAAGACCCTAACTAAGGTCTCTGATAAAACATGAGGTGGTGGAAAAGCTGGCCAAAACCAGCTAGAACTCACATGGCCATGGAAAACCACCTCAGGTTACCCTCACTGTTCACTATACTCTGCTTAAAATGATTAGTATACTAAAATGAACTCCCGCCAGTGCCAAGACAGATGCAGTCCCAAGGCTGCTCCCTCTGATTCCGTACGCTGCCAAACTCTTTCCATTTTCTATTTCCCTGTAGCCAATGCTTTTTTCCATCAGATACCAGGCTTCTGGGGGTAATTTTATTTGTGTCGTGCCATTCCTAGATTCCTATCCCTCTCTATACTTTTAAGTGTTGTGATTGTCTGTTGATTCTCGTGGTGGTTTGAGCTTTGCTAGATTTCTGCAATTTGACATTTGTTATAATTCTCCTCTCCTAGTGAATTTACGTGCATAGGCTATGGGGTTACTTTATTTGCTCCCATCATTGATCTGGATGCACTCTTCCTTTTCTCCTTCCCTCTTTTTCTTTCTTTCTTTTCTTTCATTTTTGGAGGATATTTGAAGATATTTGTACTTAGATGGCTGCCATCATCTTTGGGACACAGAATATTAAACTAAAGAGTGTTATTCTTAATTTTATACCTAGTCCTGAACACAGCACTTGACATATAGGAGTTGCTTAATAAATATTCAACTGATAAATTCATCTAAAAATTTTTGTAATTTTCATCCTCCCTCCTAAAAGTAAAACAAATAAATAAATAAATAAGTAAAATGTCAATGTCTTTTCTTTTTTTTTTATTTCAGCATGTTATGGGGGTACAAATGTTTAGGTTATGTTCATTGCCTTTTTCCCGCTTCTCCCCTGGAGACAGAGCTTCAAGCCTGTCCATCCTCCAGATAGCGTGCATTGCACTCATTATGTATATACTCATCCCCTCCTCCCCCCCATCTGCCCCAATGTCCAATAAATGTTATTCCTATATATCCAACTGTTGATCAGTTAATACCAATTTGCTGGTGAGTACATGTGGTGCTTATTTTTCCTCAATGTCTTTTCTTATTTAAAAAAATGAAGTCCAGTTTTTGCTATGATATTTTAGGCCCCTTAGAATATTGCTTTATACAATCTTCTATACATACAAATGTTCTATTCAATCTTAAATTCAAGTCCTCCTCTTCGCAAATCCTCCACTTTACTTAAAATGGTCCAATGTATTTCCTCTGAATATGGTATATTTACTGCTAACTCAATTTCTTCTCAAAACTCTTTCTTTTCCAGAAAATTCTTTCTCCACAATTGTTTTTTATAAGTTTTACCATTTTGATATGTTCCTGTTAGGTTTCAATTCTTACTGAAATCTTCTCTAACATTCACATCTTTTGATATTTTTTACTTTCCATACTTTGAGCAGAACGTAATGCTCATATCTCCCATATGAAACTCAATTTATACTCACAGCATTTTCTGATTCCCATAGGTCCTACACTGTCAAAGAAAACCATCACCAAACACAATGTGACAGCTTTCAACACACTAAAAAATACCTACGACCTTAAATAACATCCTTTATAAGGCCTCTCATTTTGCATCATTTTCAAAGTCAGTATAGCCCAAAAGATATTTAGTGACAAATTGAGTAACCCTCTATTCCAATTTTTAACAGATATAATTTAATATAAAAATGACAATCCTCTCAAGATGGAATTGAATTCAAAATATGGATTTTGCCATGTTAATATCTTTGTTAGGAGATTCTTAAAAGAATCCTCCCTTGAAAGGGAGGATTATCCAATGTCAATATTCTGTTTATTTGTAGTCAAGAAAATTCATTTTCAAACACATTCGTAACGATAGATTTTATCCAGTATTTTGACATTGACTCTTTCAACATTCCTTAGAGAACAAATGATAATATCATTTCAGACAAATGTCATGAAATACCATTCATCTAAAGAAAATATATGTAAATAAGAACACCAAAATTATGCATTTTTGGAGTAAATGTTAAAAAGATATTAAGATAACTTTATTTTTGTCACAGGAGCTTTTAGCGTATTAAGATCTTTGAGCTGAACCAGAAATGTGAAGCCATAGAGTCAAAACATTTAGAAATAGTATAAGCATTCTACATAATTCTCTATTTACATTTTTATAAGAATAAATACTAAAACAGATAGTACCTTTAACTTGTGGTTCATATCTCAACAGAAAATAGTGACTAAAATTTGCATTGTATTGAACTTTCCCCCATCCCTAAATTTTAGAAAAACATATTCTCCATTCTGATTGTGATCAAGGTAAAAATCTCACTGGAGATTAAAAAAATACTTCTCACTCCTGTTTTGTCATTAGTAGTATTTCAGGGGTAATGGATTTAGTTTACATCAAGGAATGAATGGTTTCTTGCTACTATGGACCTCTCCTTTAGCTAAGAAAGGAGATTCTTTGCCACTTTGATAATTTCATTAAGCCAACATTTGACATGCATCTTGTGTCTGAAAACTAAAATTGCTGTCCTGTGACTAGCGTGCCCTGAGTCCCACGGCACTTATATATCCTATATGTCACCAAGGGGAGAAATTCCCTGGCTCCTTATCTGCAATATGCTGCCTTATATAGCACATACCCCCATATACTTAATTTAATATGATCTTGCCCTCAAATAAAATTTTCTTTTTTTACTGACCTGAGTGTTGCTAACTTGCTTTCTATCATGTGCCCTTACATATGATATGGTGAACACATACATATGTCTTTTTATACTGTTTTTTACCTCCCAGAAGCACTTAATTTTTCTTTGCTACTCATAATACTTAAAGCAGTGCCAGTTTCTGTTATAGATTAATATTTAATGGTACTTCCACTTTTGAATACTGGGCCTGGGTCTAAATTTTGGATATCCTACTTAACTATTGTGTGCTAGTCAGCAATTTGTTCAGGTAATTTGAACTTTAGTTTTTATAAAAAACAAATGTAGATAATAACATGTATCTCAGAGGATTTTTCAAACGATTATGCGAAATAACATGTATAAAATGCATAGCACCATGCATGGTACATAAAAGTGCTAGATGAAATCATCCATTCCTTTATTTATTCAGTCATTTAACCAAGGTTTATCAAACACATATAATATTCTAGCACTTTATCAGACAGTGGAGATACAGTCATCAGGAACGATTATACAATGAAAACAAACAACCTCAAAGTACAAATGGACTATAAAAAATAATTTACTTTTGCTCATGTTACATGTCTTCCAATGTGTAATAGAGTCAGCTGGGGTCTCTGATCCACATTGTGATCACTCTAAAAACCAGACAGTCGCAAATTCATATATTGTTATTAATTGCAACAGGGGAAAAGAGAATCAGTAGTATTGCATTCAGACCCACAACATTTCTATCCGGAAGTCAACTACATCATTTATGTTCTTGAGCAAAGCAAGTAATAAGGGGACAATTGCCTTTAATGTGGGTGGGGAAGAGTATCTTACATCATGTCCAGTAGGAGGAAAAAAAGAATATTTGAAAAGTGGCCTAATCACTACCCACAAGCAACAGACAAAATAGTCCAACATTCCTGACTTTATTAAATTTAGATTATTCTGAAGAGGAGAGGTGATAAATAAGACAGAAATGTAAAATATAAATTATATTAAATAATAGTGATGTGTTCTGAGGGAAAACTGCATTATTCTCACTAATGATATAAAAAGGTTTGAACCATCCCTCACAGTGAGAATAAGTGGAAAATATAGACAAAATATGTGCATCCACCAATTGTGACCATGGAAATTAAGAAGCTAAGAAACTGAATAAAGATTTTGATTGATTCATGAGTTTGAGGATATGATTAGAGATTACGCTACTACAAGTAAGAAGAGCTCTGGCAAATATCCATTGGAATATCAAAATACTACTATCTTACAGAAATTATGCCAGCCATCACAGTGAGTATTATCCAACTTTGAGTCATCAAAATCTCTAACTCATTTAACTTGCTATGGTGTTGATAGATACATAACTGCCTTTCAGAAGCAAAAATAAATCCCCTCTGCAAGAAGATACATCTTCTAGAGTTTCCAAGTGTCTCTCTCCAATTTTTTTGTATACAATCAGACAAAATAATCAGGTGTATGAAAGATAAGTCATATAAGACCCAAAAACTTTTAAAAGGCAGCATAAATTGCCAACAGGGGATACAAAGACTTAATCCAGTATGGATTTTAAAATTTTGGATTAATTCATTCAAAGAATCAAATACAGGTTGAGAATTAGAAAAAAAACTTGGGAACTAAAAAGTATTTGAAGGGGAAATTATAGAAATAAAAATAAAATAATTGAAGTTAATAACTCAATGGATAGGTTTGATAGCAAATTCAGCACGTGTGAGAAGACAATTACAGAAACGGAAATTAGGATAGAAGAAAAAAAAATCCAGGCCAAAGCAGAGAGACAAAGAGATGGAAAACACACACAACAAAGAACATAAGAGATATATATGATGTAGTGATAGCATCTGATATAAATTCAATTGAAAACCAGATGGAGAGGAGAGATAAAATAAGTGAACTGGTATTTGAAAAGGTAATAGGTGAGAATTTGTCAAAGATAATTAGAGATAATGGGCCAAAGATTCAGAGGCTCTATGAACACAAAACAGGATAAATAAATAAATAAATAACACTTACACACTGGGTACATCACATTAGACGTCCTTAATATTAAAACAAAATACAAGGTTTTTAATGTAGCACAAAGCAACACATGTGCCTGGTTGGGTTAGAAAACCTTCCTGTATCTCTTATTGTATTTTTGCTGGTGATTTATTTTCTTCAACTTCCTATGCATTTACTCATTCATTTAATGTTCTGGGCTCTAAATGAGAGTCTCTATTCCAAGTTTCTGTCTCATGTGCATGGGCCCAATGCCTTCCTTAATGTCACCAGGTCAGCAATAAAGCCCAAGCCCCTAACTTAATTTAGCCTAAAAATTACCTACCAGGGAAATCACAGCTTTTTACTCTTCTCTTTTCTCTCCAAGACCCCAATGGTTTTACTCAATTTCTTATATGGAAAGACATGCTTAAAAAGGGTATTTTTACATTTTGTCTAGTATGTCTAGGTGTTTTAGGAGAAGAGATTTTCCAACTATTTATATTGATATAGTGCCAGAAACAAGAAGGTTTGTGTTTTTTTTAACTTAAAAATTTTTTGAAGATAAGTACACAAGGTATAAAACATTAAATTCCACTTTTAGATCTTTAAAGTCATAATTTGATTATTTATCATTTTCCATTTTTTCTCCAGTGAAGTCAACCGAATCTGGTATCCTTTTCTTGATCCAGCTATCTTTTATTTTATTTAGTATTTTTATGGAATTTCTCATTGTTTGCTTCTCTAGGATGAATAATCTCCATTAGTTTTATCTTTTTAAATAGTTTTCAACTATTATGCCATCTGTATAATTTTCTTTAAATAGTATTCAAAATATTTAAGTTCTTTTCACTGTTCGCATGAAATCAAGAATGCAATATGTTGCTTAGTAGGGGTTTATATGGTTAAACTAAGTATGAAGGAAGAGGCACTTGATGCTTTTCCGCTGACTATGTCTAGTGTCCAAAATAAAATCAGATCAAGTCAGGGAAAATGTAAAAGTTTATCATCATACAAAAAGCACAGATTGCCATCTGAGAGACTTTAAACCAAGTGGTAAGCAGCTTACCCCACAGGAGGTTCAGCACGGTTTATAAAGCACAAAGGAGGAAGTATTTTGACCTTTATTGTGATTGGCTGTTACACGTCAACCTTTTTTGAAAGGTAAGCAAAGCTGTTTAAGCTGATTTATCTATAACTGATCGGCTCAATTTCACTGAATCATGCTGACAAGAAAGTAAAAGTTATGTTTTGTGTTTATGATTGGAGATAGCATTTCAGGGCAATCAGTAAGTTTTGATTGCGTATATGGTTACAGGCAGTTTGTGCTGGGGTATAACTAAGCCGTGGCCTTCATTTTTTTTTTTTTTTTTTTTTTTTTTTTTTTTTGAGACACAGTCTCACTCTGTTGCCCAGGCTAGAGTGCTGTGGCGTCAGCCTAGCTCACAGCAACTTCAAACTCCAGGGCTCAAGCAATCCTTCTGCCTCAGCCGCCGAGTAGCTGGGACTACAGGCATGTGCCACCATGCCCAGTTAATTTTTTCCATATATTTTTAGTTGACCAATTAATTTCTTTCTATTTTTTAGTAGAGAGGGGGGTCTCACTCTTGCTCAGGCTGGTTTCGAACTCCTGACTTTGAGCGATCC
>CAUYRT010080423.1:0-23439 GCA_963574885.1 Lepilemur ruficaudatus | reverse complement strand
TTGTGTTCTGCAAACACTGACTGGAACACTAAAAAGGAAAATGAAGGTGAGTCTCTATCGCCTTTGTCAAAAATCCTGGCGAGATACACAGAGCTGTTATCTGCTTCCATCTCAATCTGCACTGCTGTCTGCACGGGTCAGCGGCATTCAGCACAGTCTCTTTGTTGTGCAACCATCGCCACCATCCATCTCCAGAACTCTGTCATCTTCCCATGCTGAAGCCTGTCCCCACTGAACAACAACTCACACTGTCTCCTCCACCAGCCCCGGCAGCCACCGTCCTCCTGTCTGTGTCTGTGGCTGTGACGGCCGCAGCTCCCACATGAGTGGAATGGCCCAGACTCGCCCTCAAGGCTCACGCATGTTGCAGCGGGTGGCAGAATCTTTCCTTAGCCACAGTCCACTGCGCGTGTCCACCACACTGTTGTGTCCTCCACCTGTCTCTGTTACCCTGTGGGTCTGAGCGAATCTCTCGGCCAGCTTTCTGGAAGACAGTGGTGTGTGGGGACAAACAGGCCCCGCTTCCCCAGAGGCAGCCGGACCTGCCCTTCTCGGGCTTTCCTCACTGTGCCTGAGGAGCAAGAAACCTCTTCAAATAGTTGCTCACTTGACAGGCACAGGGGAGTGGTGGGTGTCACCTGCGGGCATGGGGGCTGCCAGTAGAGGGACCTGCTCAAGTGGAGAAATGCTCCACTGGCTGAAGGGAAAACAACCTGTTGGAGAGGTCTGGTAGCAGCTTCATAGTTGTCATTCTGAGTCACATGAGCCTGGGGTGGAACTGGAGCTAGAGATCATCTTTTTACAGCAAATGTCCTCTGCAGCTAGGATTTCTGCTGCTGAGCTCGAGAATGCTGAACAGATCAGCTGGGCTTGAGAGTCCTCCAGGGTCCCCAGGGCAGCCTGGACTCGGAAGCAGGCAGCTCTTGGGCTTGCTATATAAGGTGACAGACTTGGGGCTTCTCCATCCTTCACCTGGACTCAGGGTGACACGGAGTCGGCTCTCCTCACCGCAGCCTTTGTCCTCAGCCCTCCGTGCTCACTGCCTGTGGCTGTCATAGCAAATCCCCACGACCTTGGAGGCTGACAGTAACAGGGTTCTGTCCTCTCACAGGTCTGGGGGAAAGATGTCCAAATTCAAGGTGTCAACAGCACGCTCTCCAAAGGCTCTCGGGCAGAATCCCTGCTTGTCTCTTCCAGCTTCTGGCGGCCCCAGGTGACCCTTGACTCGTGGCAGAGTCACTCCCGCCTCTGCCTCTGTCTTCACGTGGCCTCCTCCTTTGTGTGTCCTCTCCTTCTCTTCCCTTATAAGGGCGTTGTCACTGCATGTGGGGCCTCCCCATCCCAGGATGAGCTCATGTTAAGATCCCCAACTGAATTCCATCCGCAAAGCCCTTTTCCCCAACAAGCCACATTCGCAGGTTTGAGGTGGGTGCATTCTAGCAAGGGAATGTACAGATGTGGCTGCTGGTCCTGGATGAACACAGCTGTCGCTGGGCCTCTGAGAACTGTCGTTATGCAAATTACTGGGGGAGAAGCAAATGTTCATAGTAATGAGGGTAGCTGTCTGTCTTCAACCCAGACCTTTCATTGTTTTCTACTCACCAAAGCTCTTAAATGGGACAAAGGTGCCATAGTCCATGTGGCCTTGAAAAGGGACTTGCACATTTTGGGGGTAACAGAGTGTCATTTTCTCCAGCTCTGTGTCTCAGATTGCTTGGCTCTAAAGACCTTTTCACTCCATCTCCGAGGGCAATGGGATCGAAGTCAGACACAAAGCAACGAGAACCTCTACGGAGATGCTGGTGGCGAAGGGGTGAACCTGAGGAATGAAATCACAAGTGGGTCCCACAGCCATCTATCTGAGAAGACAGAGTCTGAGAAATGGCACAGGATGGGGGAATAGAGGGTAGGGGGAAAAAATATGCTGACTTAAGTCTCCGGTATGATTCAGAAAAAAAAATAGAAAGGAAAACATGCTGCCGGGCACCTGGCATATAGGAGAAGGAGGACCCTCGGGCAAGCAGCTCAAATTCATTCACAGTACTTTGGAACCAAACATAGATGCCTTGGCATGTAACCCCCAAGTCCTCAGGACATTAAGGGACTAAACCTGGGAACAGGGTGTGGTTCCTGTAGGACTCAATGCTTCCCCTCCCTGTCCCAAACTGTCATGTCCTATTTATAGCATCTACATGACAGGGAAGATACAGTAGCGTTACTGGGAGGACCAAACTAACTTAAATTACAACTTATTTGGCAGATTTTGCTTTCAAATTTTGTTCTCAATGTTAATTCACTTAGTAGTAACTATTAATACTTATCACACACTCACTGTGTGTGGGCCCTGTGAGGAATACGGCACATTCATCATCTCTTAATTCCTTCTTCATCATAACACCGGGAGTATTATTATCAGGGAGCATTATTTCTTTTCTTTTTTTTTTTTACAATTTTATTTTGGAAAGTTTCAAACATATACAAAAAGAGAGAGAAGGATGTAATGAGCCCCAATTTATTCTTGGCTTAATTCAGTGTCACTGTCACCATTTGCCAGTCTTGTCCCAGGGAGCATTAGTGCCCGTATGTTATGGAGGAAACTGTGGCACGTGGAGGTTGGTTCAATTAGTGCAGGTCACGCGGCCGGGAGGGGAGAGAAGCAGGATTCGAAGGCAGCAGTGGGTCCATGGCAAGCACAGCTGCTCTGTCCCCTGCCCTGCACGGGCCCGGGGACCTTGACAGAGGAGACGGTGTAGACCCTGACTCGGGGGGACGGCGGCTACAGAGAACGTGCTGCTCTCCTGCTCTTGCTGCTCCGGTACAGGCTCTGTCAGGTCATTCACACGAGCTTCCAGCACTTAAGACAGCTGGGATTCAAATATAAGCTCCCCCTCCCCGCCCAAAGCACACTGCTTCGAAGTGAGTGGAAACGGCCGTGGACTGATATTCTGCGCACCTTGGCTAGTGCAGGCCACCCCAAACTGACTCGGGAAAGAGGAAAGGAGAAACTTGAGAAAGGAGAAAGAGAAAATATTGACATTTACAATTAGTTTCCCTGATATCAGTGCTTGAGTATTTGCATATGCTAAACACTGTCAGAGACAAAGTAAGCACATTTCTGCCGCTGGAACTGCGGGCCTCCCCACCCCAAATCCCTATGTTGAGGCCCCGCCCTATGTGATGGTGTCAGGAGGCGGGGCCTGAGGGAGGTGGTTAGGCCGTGGCGGGGAGCCCACAGGATGGGACTGGTGCCCATGCAAGAAGGGACACCAGAGAACTCCCTCTGTCCTCTACGTGAGGACATCATGAGGAGATGGCTGTCTGCAAGCCAGAACCCAACCATGCTGGCAGCCTGGTCTTGGACTTCAAGACTCTAGAACTGTGAGAAATCAATGTCTGTTGTTGAAGCCACCAATCTATGGCATTTTGTTATATAGCCTGAGCTAAGACACCACTAAAAGTGACTGACGCAGTGGCTCCACTTATAAAACATATAAGATGATAAGAAAAAGCAAACAGGTACTAGTGGCATTGCCTGGGGTATTTCTACATTCTACCTGTGACGGGGGATTTTCTGATCATGGCCTACGGGTGAAAACATTGTTTAGGATCCTTAAGTCCTGGCACTCTGCTTGCAACCCTTGTAAGTGGCAGTCTGGGGACTGTTCTCTGTGCCTTTGACTCCAAGCCCTGCTGCCTTGAAGGCAGACTCCACGGTTCCCCATCATTCATCTCATAAGTCAGTTGGGCCATTTGAGAAGATATCTTAAACACAAACTGTGTGAAAATGTAATTGTTAGTGTCGTCAATATTAGTCACGTAGGATGTACAACGAACTCTGCTTGCTTTCTTCAGTTTCTTTTACTTTTTAGTTAGCTGACAAAATCCCAGCAAAAGAGACAAAAAAGCCTGAGACCCACTAACTAATTGGTCTCCTGAAAGCCTTAAGCGAATATCATGGAAACAGCTGCCATTAGCTAGGCAGCTACTCTGTGTCAAATGCTGTGAACACAGTGCGTCCAACCCTCCCGGCGCCCCTGCATTTCAGAGACGTGTGTGTAAGGATCCCATTGTCCAGCTGGGAAATAGTGCTGTCAGAGAGGAGGGGCGTGGCTTGGTCGCACAGCTCTGCCATGGCACCAGGGGTGTCACACCCACCCCATCTGGCTCACAGGCCCTGCCATCCCCCCTGCCGCAGTGCCCTGCCCACAGCTGCTGAGGGCCTATTCCGCACAAAGTGCCTTGTTGCGCAATGTGGCAAATACATAAAAATAGACGATGATTTTCCTCTCTTTTAACATGCCTCTCTTTAGAAAGTTCCAAAATGATTTTATCCATATGTGTGAATATCTGATCAAGCTTTCTTAAAGCAAGACAGTGGCTGCCGTGGTTGTGCGGGCACTGGCTGGAGACTGGGGCGGGGCCGAGCTCAGGATGGGCGGCGGACTCGCCATGTTCATTCTATTAAGTAACAAGAAAAGCCAAGGATGACAACAGAGCGCTTCCTAAGCATCTTCCAAGGGTCAGGTAGTGGTACACATACGTGGCTTCAAGAGCCTCAGGGTCTGTTCCAGAGAGTTTCTGGCTGCCTCAGTGGCATCGCTCAGGGTGACCTTGGGTAGTCACCTTCCCTTGCTGGGTCTTATTTTTCTCTCTTGTCAAATGAGTGATTTATGTTGTATGACTCTGGTTATCTTCTTCACAAAGCTTCCAAAGTACGATAGAAGCTGATTGCAGAATTTTACCATAAAGGAGAGAGATTATTGTCCCTGTCGATGCCTGATCACTATGACAAATGCTCACGTTGTCTCGTTCTCTTCTGTGTCCCCAGCACAGTGTCTGGTGCTTAGTAAATGCTCAACAAATATTCGTTGTTTAACAGTCAAACTCATTCTCACAATGGATCAATCTCTTACCACATTTAAAAAGAAATATATATCCTAATGTATTTTAAATATATGTATATAGTTTTGCACGGAACTCCAACAACAACCATAACATCAGCAGTCCATGGTATTCCGAGGTGGGCTTGGGGTGGGGGTGGCTCACAGTCCCTTGGATTAGATGCCTCCTGGACTAATGGGATTCTCTGGAATTTTAGGGAACTATGGGAGATATGGCAGAGGGATTGGGTTCCAGCAACTCTGGGTTGAATGAGCTCCAGAGGGAATTAAGTAGTTTCCAAATTCCTCACCATGGTGTCTGGAGAGATCCTGGCCTCTGTGCTCATGTCGTTTTTTTCTTTTTTTGGTAACAGTGTTATTGAGATATAATTCATATACTATACAATTCACCCATTTAAAGTATGCAATTCAATAGCTGTTAGTACATTCAGAGTTGTGCAACCATCACTGCAATCAATTTTAGAACATATTCATCATTCCAAAAAGAAACCCCATTTTCATTAGCTGTCACCCTGTCTCTTCCCCAGGAACGAGCAACCACAAATCTATTTTCTGTCTCTGCAGAGTTGTATATTCTGGACATTTCATATCAATGAAATCATATGATATGAGGTTGTTTGCATCTGGCTTCTTTCACGTAGGGTAATATTTTCAAGGCTCATACCTGTTGTACCACGTGTCAGTACTGCATTCTTTTTTATGGCCTAACACTCTCCCATTGTGTGGACAGCCCATATTTGGGTTATTCATTTGTCAGTGGATGGACACTTGGATTCTTCCCAACTTTTTGGCAGTTATGAATGATGCTGCTATGAACCTTTGCATATAGGCTTTTGTGTGGACATGTTTTCATTTCTGTATGTGCCTAGGAGTGGAATTGCTGGCTCATGTGAACAGGATTAACTCCATGTTAATCATTTGAGGAGCCGCCCCACTGTTTTCCAGAGCAGCTACACCATTCCATGTTCCCACCAGCAGCGGGTGAGGGTTCCGATTCCTTCATATCCTCACCACCACTTCTTGTAATCCGTCTTTTTGACTATACCCACCTAGTGGGTGTGAAGTGATGCTACTTATTTTTAATATTTTAGGATATTTTTTGTATTTATATAAACTCTTTTTTTTTTTTGAGACAGAGTCTCGCTCTGTTGCCCGGACTAGAGTGCCATGGCGTCAGCCTAGCTCACAGCAACCTCAAACTCATGGGCTCAGGGATCCTCCTGCCTCAGCCTCCCAAGTAGCTGGGACTACAGGCATGCGCCACCATGCCCAGCTAATTTTTTCTATATATTTTTGGTTGGCCAATTAATTTCTTTGTATTTTTAGTAGAGACGGGGTCTCGCTCTTGCTCAGGCTGGTTTTGAACTCCTGACCTTGAGTGATCCTCCCGCCTCAGTCTCCCAGAGTGCTAGGATTATAGGTGTGACCCACTGCGCCCAGCCTATATAAACTCTTAACATAGTAAATATATTTTAATATTGGCGAAAGCACTTGAAATATTTCTTCAACTCGTTTTCTTAGAGCAAAGCAGTTACCTCCAGTCTCCCCAAACTGTAATGACATTGTGGCCCTTGGTGCCGACAGAAATTAGTTCTGGGTTATGTCCTTTCTGGGTAGGGGGTGGGAGGGTTGAGTGAAGAAGGCAAGTGTCCCACATTTACGGATGGAGAAGGTTAAGGATGACAGAGCAAACTTTGAGCTAAAAGTCTGCCTTAGGATAGTCTATGAAATGTTGATGCCTATGAAAATAATTCCAAAAGCCTACCTTTTCGAATTCTTTTCTTCCCACAAAGGCCTCCTTAGCTATCGAGGGCTTCATATGCTCTTTCTTCATGAACATCTTCTCTCGGTAAAGAATGAGATAACTCAGCCACACTATGGAATAACAGAGGAAAAAAGCCACTGATTTAAATATAACAAATGAAACTAGTTGTAAAATTGAAAGAAAGGAACAAGTTTTTAGAGCAGGGGTTTCTTTCCATCATTTAGGAAGTGATACACAGGGCCCCTCACCTCAGAACACGTGGACAAGGCATGGCCTAAGTCACAGTGCTCCATGGCTTCCTCCGTCACCCTCATAGTACCGTTGGTTTTGCCAGCCACCGAATGCAAAGTTCTGGGAGATGGGGATGTGGCACAGCCTGAGGAGACGACAGTGAACAAAACCTGGAGCTCCCAGGTAGACCAGTGATGGAGGGTCCTTGTCTCGGGTGCCAAACAGTCTTATCTGTGTCATCACCCGAGGGACACACCACTGTCTTACTTCAAATTAAGAAAGACGCTAACAAAAAAAAATCAAGTAATTTTTGATATAAAAATGTGCATCGCTTTATAAGGCTGTCAAGTAATTCTTCACCTCCATATGTTGAGAAACCAAATAACATAATTAAAGAATGTATTTGTTACTCTCAAAGTTCATCTCCCTTAGGCACTTGGAAGGGAACTAAAAAAAGTTTCTTATTAAAGCAATATAAGGAATTGCACACGTTGTCCACCTAGATCAGCAGCAGATGCTGGAAGCTTTTGATTATCTGGAAATTCTAAGTTGAAAAGAGCAATAACCAAAATGAAATATTCACCAGATGGGCCCCACAGTAATGTGAGATGACAGAAGAATCAGTAAACTTGAAGACAGATCAATGGAAATTCTCCAGTCTGAAGAACAGAAAGAAAAAGATTGAAGAAATATAAACAAAACCCCAGAGATCTATAGGACAACATCAAGTGTACCAATATATGTTTAATGGGCATCCCAAACAGAGAGACAGAGAGAGAGAGAGAGAGAGAGAGAGAGAGAGAGAGAGAGAGAGAGAGAGAACTCGAATTATTAACGTGAAGAAAAAACGAAAGGGGGTACCACTGCCAACGTTACAGAAATAAAAAGGATAATAAGGAAATAACATGAACAAGTACATGCCAACCATTTAGGTACTCTAAATGAAAAGGACAAATTCCTAGAAAGATACAAACTACTTAAACTGACTCAAATAGAAACAGAAAGTCTGAATAGACCTATAACAAATACAAAAATTGAACTAGTAATAAAATAAATAATAGTAATAATAAAACTTCCCTAAAAGAAAAGTCTAGGCCCCAATGACCTCATGGGTGAGTTCTACCAATCCTTTAAAGAAGAAAAATAGAAGAGCAAGAAACACCTTCCACCTCATTCTATGAGGCCAGCATTTCCCTGATATCAAAGCTTGCAAAAGACGTCACAAGAAAAGAAAATTGCAGGCCAACATCGCTTATGAATATAGAAGTTTCCTCAATAAAATACCAACTTAATCCAGCAACACATAAAAAGGATTATATGCCACGACCAAGTGGGATTTATCCCAGGAATGCAAGGTTTGTTAAACATAGGAAAATCAATTTAACACATCAAATAAATAAAGGACAAAACCACATTATAATTTCAATGGACACAGAAAAAGCATTTGACAAAATAAAACATCTTTTCCTGTTAAAAACATTAAACATACTAGGAGTAGAAGGGAACTTCAACCCGATAAAGGCCACTTTCCTCCTAAGATCAGGAACAAGACAAGGACATCCATTTCTGCCACTTCTATTACTACTACTAGGTATATCAGAGAAAATTGAAAACACAAAAACTTGTACATGAATGTTCACTGCAGCGTTATTTATAATAGCCAAAAAGTGCATGCTCCAGATGTCCATCAACTGATAGGTGGATAAACAATGTGGTCTATCCATACAATGGAATACGATTTAGCCATAAAAGGAACAAAGTGCTGATATGTGCACTTCATATGGATGAACCTGGATGAATCTCAGAAACATTATGCTAAGTGTATGAAGCCAGACACAAAAGGCCACAGATTGTATGAATATATGTATGTAAATGTCCAGAATAGGCAAATCCATGGGGGCAGAAAGTAGATTGGTGACTGCCAGGGGCTGGGGGAGGGGAAATGGGGAATGACTCAATGGGTACAGTAGCGATGAAAATGCTTTGCCGCTAGATAGTGGTGAGAGTTGCACACGTTTGCGAATACATCAAATATGACTGGATTGTGTACTTTAAAAGGTGAGCTTTATGGTTATTTCTCGATTTAAAAAAACCTATGAGTTAGAAAAATTATACTGGAGGTTCTAACCAAATCATAAGCAGACAGCACAAGGGATTTCTGCCCAAGTGGGCAAATCCCATAACCATCATATAAATAAACACTAGAACATTCCCAGAGCCCCAGAGGCAGCCCTTGTGTCCCTCCCACTTGCTACCCTCACCCAAAGGAAGATGCCAAAGACGAGTCTAGCCGGCTTCTGAACTTCATGTGAATGAAATCACACAGTACCTATGCGCTCGCTCTCTGCCTGGCTTCCTTCATTCAACATTGGGCTTGTGAGACCCATGTGTGTGGCTGTGGCCCCTAGAGCATGCCCGTGCTCACTGTGCGGGGCGTTCCATTGCATTCCATACCATGGCTATCTGTTCGTTCCACTATGGATGGACATTTTGGGTTGTTTCTAGCTTCTGGCTATTACTGTTGCAAACACTTCTGTCCATGTCTTTTGATATGCATATGTAAAACATTTCTTGTCGGTATATCTGCAGATTGCTGGGTGGTAAGATATGTGGACGATCAGTTTTAACGTACAATGCCAAATAGTTTTCCTAAGTGTGTGGACCAATCTATACTCCAAACAGCAAAACATCAGAGCTCCTGCAGGTCTCTTGAAAGGCAAAAATGTTAAAAATATGCGGTCCTCAATCTGTCAAGAAAAGCAGGATTGTGGATATAAATTTTATATATGGAAAATAAATGAGTCAGGAGAAGAGGCCTTGATGTCTGGGAGAACGGGGCCAGAGAGCACCGTCTGTATGCACCCTGTGGCCCATGCTGGATCCTCCCGGCCCCTGCTGTGTACCACTGTGTATCATTGTGAAGACAGATGGCAGCCTCTTCTCCTGAGACAAAATTTTCTTGTTAACCTGTGTCGCCAGAGAGAATTCATCTTATGTGGGATATTTGCTGTGTTCAGTTAGTCCCCAGGTATCAATGGAGCTTCAGTTTCAGCACCACATTAGGAGCTGTGATCCAGGTGACACCCACATCTGGGCTCTAGTGGTGAGCTACGAACAGCGGAGCTGGCAGAGATGAAACGAGTCCTGGTGCACGGTGATCTGTTGATACCAAGTGTCCCACGGTTCCCAGGCCATGAGATGGAGAACACGTGATAAACTGTCCCACCAAACACAGGTGCGAAACAAGGTGGGCCAGATTCACAGACAGAGAAACAACATTTGTCAATGCGCACGGCTCCAAGCAGTCTTTGAAAATTTCTTAGGGAGGAAAGATGTCTTTCTAATGTCTCTGCACCAATGTTGGGTCATGGCTGTTTGAGAGTCCACCCTGGGCCCCAGGCCGGTACAAGTGGTTTCATGGACACTGCCACACACTCTGACTAGCGGGCAGGAGTGTTCATCTCCATCCTACAGGTAAGCATACAGATGAAGACAACTAATATTAGGGTGGTCACTTGAGGCTCCTCAAAAGAGACCATCATTTGCACATACACACTCTCAGCCTTCTTAAGGTGAAACTTACAACAAAATTTGCCCATTATAAGTGTACAATATGATAAGTTTGAGGACATTTTGGTCTAGGCTTCCAGAAAAACCATTTCAAAACCATGTGCACTAGATAAACATCTGTTTCAGCCATTTGTAGGCAGAGAGCACTTTAGCAGTTACATCTTGAATAAACAGCTGATCTTGGGCAAGTAGGGACTCCAGATGAAATACTGGAAACATGAAGTTTTCCTGAGGCCATCGGACATCTCCAAGTGTAGGCCCTGATTGTTTACCAGCAGTGCTGGGTTGGGATACACTGGCTTTTAAGGCAGAATCCCCTGGGTCCAGGACTGAGTGAATACTCTGCAATCCACAGCCTCCAATTCCATTGTGCTTGTCTTTAAGGATTCTGTCCCTATACTTTCAGATTTGTTACGTATCTCTTGCTGTAGCATTTCTGTGGCCGGATCTAAGAACTTTTGATGACATATTTGAGTGATGTGAAATATTTCAAGTGAAAAACTTAAGCTTCAGATTTCAATTTCAGGCACAAAGCAGGACTATTTCTTTATCTGATATTCAGCTTACATGAAGAGAAATCTCTAGAACCCCCAAGGGCACACAGAGGGGTCCGTTAATCTGAAAATAACAAACACCTTAGAACAGAAGGTGTTTCACTGTCTGAATGACCATCATGTCTTTTTGTCTGTTTATGACAACTAAACCAATCCTTGCAGTGACTGAGGAGAAGTGAAACGCCATGAGGATGCAGCCACAGCCTCTCTGTGCTCCCTCTGCCCTGCTGAGCTTCTCAGGTTATTTTTCAGAACTCAGAGTGTCTGGCCACAGGATAAATCCCGAACTCCAAATGTGGCTCCTAAGATCCTTCACGCTGCAACAGCAGCTTTGCTCCCAGCACCAGTCTTGTCATGCAGATGCCATGCATGAGGGCCCTCCAGATAGCCATGTTTGTTAGGGCAGGCTACACCCCCTGCTGGAAACGCCCCCCACCCCGGCCCCCTGTTTTTAAATGTTTGCCTTCGCTAAGCCGGCCTGACTCTCCCTGGTGCTCTGTGTACATCACTCTGGTTAAGACGCTGATGACACGGGACTGTCATGAGGGGGCCCCACCGTGCAGCACAGGACATGGCCCATAGTGGGAGCAGCTAGAAGACTTGGGGAGATTTCCGAGGTAATCGTGTGGGCAGCTTGTGACCGGGCTAGTGTGGGTGGTTCCATTTCACCATAACCCAGCCTGTTTGCTTCTCCCACTGTCCTTGTTTGCTTTGAGAGATGGTGGGAGGGGAAAGCTGCCAGGCAGAATGGATGGGATGTAGGAGCCCGTCCCTGGCCTTGACACAGCATCATACTTTTCCAAATAACTGACAAGGATGAAAGAAGGTCCTGAAAACACTGTTAGTTACTGTTCCTTAACAATAAGGCGTGTTTCATGGCCACCTGGGCAATTGTGTGTCACTCAAATAGAATGATTTAATATCAAATGAGCTTATACCCAAGGTCACAAACTCATTGTCTATGATGGCTCAGAATCTTGCCAAAGTTTTCACCCAGCTACCTATTATTTATTCAAGACCAAGTAAACAGAAAATTGGACATGGTGCCATGTGGGGAAGTCCAGATGCCAGCACTCTGCTTAGGAAGAATCGCAGCTCAACAGAGTCCTGGAGGCCAAGGCGCCAGGGCTGGAGGGAGGGGGCCTCCAGCAGAAGGGCCAGCATGGGGCACCGGAGCTGCAGGGGAGAGTTTGGGGCAGAGGCCGGGGCCATATGGGATGGGTAGGGAGAGGCCAGGAAGCCAGAAGCATAAGTGAAGTTTTTCATGTTGCCATAGGGACACATGGTCATCCTTCCCTCTCAGGAAGCTCACTGCTGTCTGAAGAATGAATGGAGAGAGGCAGCTTGGAAGGAGGGACAAGTTAGGAAGTAATGCTAACACTATTTCAAGAAAGTGATGGCAGACCTCGAAACAAAAGTGGTGTTAGTGAAGGGAGGAGGGAGAAGGGAGATTCCGGAACCACGAAGGAGATGAAATAGGAAAGAACTGACGGGTGTTCAGGGAGAGGGAACACGTGGAGCTGAGGAGGACTCCTAGCTCTCTGGGGTTCCTTCCTCTTCCTAGAGAGAGATCAGGTGGAACAAACAGTCTGGAAGGGAGGCTGTCGGGTCATACCAAACCTGTATTTTCACCACTCCTGATTCTTAGTTTGGATGCTTTGGGCTGCAGGTAACAGAAAAGCTAGACTAAAACTGATGTGATCGCACATCAAAAGAAGCCCAGAGAGAGGGAGGTCCTCAGGTCTCAGCTCTTCTCCTCCATGTCCCTTGCTCTGTAGCCATCCTGGGCGGCTTCCCTGCAGCCTGGTGTCAAGGTGCCTGCAGCGGTTCTAGGATGCAGAGGAAGCTTTTCTAGAACCTTCTCCTACCAAACTTTTCTCCCAGGTCTTACTGGCTGAATGCCAGTTCCTGGAGTCCCTGCTGGCCAGACATGGATTAGTGTGCTCAGCTGAGATCAGCCACAGTCCTCACCCCAGCCAGGAGCAGAGACCGGGCTCACGTGCCCCGCTTTGTGGGTGGAGGAACAGTTACTTGGACACAGGCAGAGTTTCACTGGCAGGGATGGAGGATGGGGAAGTGACACTGGGCAAGCTCCCAGAGGCTGCCTTGCCAAGGCATGTCTCTCTGTCCTCGTGGAACTCCCCCGGCCAGAATGAACTTGCCTCCCACGCTGGTAACACCAGGCTCCGCCACCACCTCAGTCTCTCATTTGCTTATGTTATGCCATCTTTGAACTATTTTTTAAAAAATCTCAGATTATGTCTCCTCACTGGGATTATAAACTTTATGAGAGCATGAACCAAGCCTGATTCAAGTCTCTGCAGTGACATGGGGACCCAGCACCATCTGGGCAGCCTACCTGTCCTCATCCATTACTTGACTGGCATAAACAAAGACAGATGTTTCCCGTCACTGCCGAGAGCCCCTTCTCAGCAGCACTGGGGCAGTGACCGCGGACGGCAGACGCTGTGCTACATGCACAACAGGAACGTAAGCACCACAGGGAACAAGGCAAAGGGTCTTTACCAGTTTTGGGCCCTGATGTACCAAAGGCCCAGAACAATGCCTGGCATGTAATGGGAGCTCAAGAAACAGTTGTTGAATGACTGTATCATCTCATTTACTCTCCACAGGAAAACGGAAGTAGATGCTATTCCCATCCTCCACTTACTAAGGCGCAGGTAAGTTGATGGCTTCCAGTCACACACTCGGTAAGTGGCAGAGCCAGAATTCCAGCCCAGGCTCCTTGACTCCAGAGCCCAAGAGTGTCAAAGTGTCGCACCTCTGCTGGACAGCCTCTCGGGGAAATGGCCCTGCTTTTGTGTTTGCTGAGGACAGGTGGAGACACAGGATGCGGAGCCCTTGGGAAGAGGGAGAGTGCTCTGGTTAGCTGAGAGATTCAGAGTCTTGGGCAATGGGCCGGAGAGCTGGCAGGTGGGTGATGGTCACGTTGGGACGTGGGCCTTTCCCCGGTGATTCGGGTCTACCCTGGAATGAAGCAAACCTGCCCAGGTGTGCGCCAGGATCATGTTGCAACGGTCCTTGCACATTTGCTGTGACCGAGCTGCTCTTCAATCGGATGCCCCTGGGCCTTCCTTGATGCACGAGGTCTACCGGAAGCTTATTGTTGAAGTCGCTGTTCCTTCAGGGCCCTTAAGAGAGGTTCACATCCTGCCTTAGTTCCAGGGCCACTTAGGTTTTAACCTCGTCTGTTGAAAACTGAGTTTCTCTTCCTGCTGGCAACTAAAAAGCCAAATGCGTGTGGCCTTTCCTGTGACAAATGTCTAGGTCTTGAGTTATATGCATTTCTGTCGGAGCCCCACCCATGTCTCCTTTTTCTCTTCCTGGTCCGGTTTTGTTTTTTCTTCTTTCCAACCGTGCACTTCCCACCTCACAAGCTGTGTGGAATTACTTGTGCGACAATTGAAATACAAATAAGTGAGTTAAAAATATTGAAGACTTCGTATTATTAAGGACAGGTCTCTCTTCTTTCCTTATCATCCCTGCAGTGCCCACAGAGCTTCCGGTGTTGGTCCTGCCCCGGGCACATGGGCACAGAGGACTTGGAGTGCCGGCGCCCTCTGACCTCTCCCGCCTGTGATTACTGTGAAGTGCTGAAGGAAAAGGAGATCGGCTCCAGACACTGGGGGAGGTGCTCTGTCAGCACAGGACGGGGCACAACCGTCACAGCTGTTCTCTTACGGAGCCGGAGCCGGCTCTGGCTTCCTGCTGAGGATCCCAGGGAAGGGCACCGAGAGCGGGTGGGCGGCTCAGGGTCATGTCCAGACTCGCGCCAGCCAGTCGCGAGATGGCAATTCCAGGAGCCGTGTGCCACCAAGGGCCCCAGGGAGAAAGTCCAGGCCTCAGCTCAGGGCTCCAGATAGGAAACAAGCGGAAGCAGCTCTGAGGCCTCAGGGGACCCGGGGCAGCGTCAGCTCTACCCACGGCTCCCGTCCCCTTCCCCTGCTCCCCTGCCTCTGGGTGTGGGAGTGACAGCTGCCGGGGCTGGCCATCCTAGAAAGTATGTGTGTGTCTTATATTGAAAAAGTAAGAGGATAATCCAAAACCCTTGAAATTGGTTTTCTATAGGAGGAAAGAACAGCTAGAAGGGACAAGCAGAGAAGTCAGAGCCCTATAAATGTACCTTTTCCCACTTATAACTGGCTTTGGAGCCAGGCGCTATTTTTCCCACGTGAAGGAAGGAATCTTCCTCCTCATTCTGTGGGGCTGGGCCGGGACGGGGTGAGGAGGGTCTCTGAGTCGCACCCGTACCTCACCAGCAGCATTGCCACCAAGAGCCCTAAGGGGCTTCAGACCCCTGGAACACACGACCAAAAGGTTTGTGGGATCTTGAGATTAAAGATCCAAACGAGGGTGGCCCGAGTCTTTACACGTTACGTAGTGCCCATGTC
Organism: Lepilemur ruficaudatus; assembly: GCA_963574885.1. Taxonomy (NCBI): domain Eukaryota; kingdom Metazoa; phylum Chordata; class Mammalia; order Primates; family Lepilemuridae; genus Lepilemur; species Lepilemur ruficaudatus. Next base: position 8,006 of record CAUYRT010080423.1, on the reverse strand, counting down.
GACTTTCATTAGGCCAGATCATTCCTCGCAATAAATGTCCTGCAGATATTAAAAGAGACTATTTAGACAGCGCTTCTGTGGAGCACTGGATTCGGGGGGACACTTGACTTTTGCAGTGACGGTTCTCTTGGCTTTGGGATGGAGGCGGGGGATCATGCAGAGCAGTGGTTCTTCACGTGTGGAGGGATCGCCTGGGTCAGGTTGAAATGTCCCTCTCAGCAGGCCTGGGGTGAGGGCCAGGCCCCCGACTTAGTGAGCTCCCAGGGGCTCGGCTGCTGGATGCTGCTGTTCTGCGGAGTGTCTCAGGCTCGGCTCCACTAACACTCGGGGAGGACCACTGTCTGTGGTGGGGGCATCCCGTGCCCTGTAGGATGCTGGCCATGTCCCTGGCCTTGACCCTCTAGCTTCTGGTAGCATCCCCACCCCCAACTGTGACAACCAAAAATGTTAGCAAACATTGCCAAATGTCCCCTAGGGGGAGGGACATTGAGAACCACCGAATTAGATGACTTTCACAGACCCTCCCTAATTCAGGTTTTTATGATCTAAAGCCCATATCAACTGCTTAGTCTGAAAACACCTTACTCTAAGCCTCAAAAACATAACTCCGGAGCTGATCTCTAAATGACCTTTTAAAAACATAAAATCCCAGATTGACCTGTCTTCATGACAGCTGCATGTGTCAGCCCCCTGCAAAGGCCAGGCACAGTGGCATCTACACCCTTAAAGGGACCCTGGGCTGTGGCATGATGGGGAGGTGTGGCTGGGAGTGGATGCCAGGTCTCTGGCTCAGGTGCCCCACGGCAGGCACAGTTGTAAGCCCCCCAGGTGGACAAGTGTCCTTCGCCCCAGCTCAGCATTGGAGCCTTCCTCAAGAGGCAAGAGGGCAAGTCACCCTCTAAATCAGCAGAAATCACCCCTTTCTTTACAAGGGGACTTTGCTCCTTTATCTGAAAGACCCAGGAGGTGTGTGAGGGTTTTAAATGGGGCTGGCACAGCAGACTGATGACTCAGAGCACATCTGTGTCTGTGAGGACAGGATGGCGGCAGAGGTCCTTACACTGATCCCAGAGATAGGCATGTGGGCCCCACCCGGAAGGAGGGACACCTGGGAGACCAGAGGCCATGCAGGGTACGCAGATAAGTTGATCAGCGCATGGCCACTGCATACGCTGGTGCCTACTCTGTTGAAAATGCACTAGTAGTTTTTATTGCTCTGAAATAAGACTGAGACAGTATTTCAAGAGTTGGATAAATTACTATGCTTCAAGAAACAAAGACAAGTTTTCAGGCGGAAAGTTACATGTACAACCACTGTGGAGAAATCTCCAGATAGAGTGCTAAATGGGAACAGTATACTACCGTCTACCTAAGGAAGTGGAGGAGATGAGTGTGTGTGTGTTGGGGGGGGGTATGTGTATGTGAGAGAGAGAGAGACAGAGATACTGAAACAGATGGAAGAATAATTTATAACAGTTCAAATTTTTTTTCCATAGGGAGTAGGAAAGAATATCAAGACAAGCATGAAAGCTAACCTTCTTTAAATGGACGTTTTTTCCTTGTATAATTGACTTTGGAGCCATGTGAATTTTTAAGAAGTTACAGACTTTTTTTTTTAAGAGATGGGGTCTCACTATGTTGCCCAGGCTTGTCTCAAACTCCTGGCCTCAAGTGATCCTCCTGCCTTGGTGTTCCAAAATGCTGGGATTATAGGCATGAGCCACCACACCCAGCTTTAGACTGTTTTTAGAGAAGTTTCAGGTTCAGCAAAGTTGAGGGGAAAGTGGAGAGAATTCTCATATCCTCCTTCCCCCACATACACAGGCCCCTCAACAACCTGCATGAGAGTGGTACATTTGTTACATTCCATGAACACATCATTATTAACCAATATCCACAGTTTACATTAGGGCTCACTCTTGGTGTTGTACATTCTATGGGTTTTAACAAATGTATGGTGACGTGTATCCATCACTATAGTATATAGAGCAGTTTCACTACCCTAAAACTCCTCTGAGATAGTGCTGGTATTATTATTCTGAGGTTGTTGGGTATGAGCTGTGGAATAAAGCAAATAGGTAACTAGTTATGTTCTCATTCTACCAAATCCCTGCTGTCCTGCTAGCCAGGATTATCAGCGTGGGAGAAACAGGATGCAGATGGGAGACAGGAGCTTACCTGAACCTTTGCAGTCTCATATAGGAGTTGGAAATATTGTGATGAGCTCATGGTCTGAAGTACTTTATAGATGTGTGTTTCCTGGTGCTTCCACTGTAAAGCCCTAAAATCAATGACCAACCCAGAGCAATGTCCAGTGTGTGCTTTGTAAATTTCCAACTAAATAAACCCCAGAAATCCTTGGAGAGGGGGTTTGGACTAACAACTCAACACAAAAGGGAAAAAAAACGAATTAATTGATCACTGCAAGAGGATGCTAGGAAACTAACTCATTATTTTGCAAACTAGAAATTAAAGGAAAAGACTTGAGCGTTCGTCCTGCATTTCATAGACGAACTGCACTGGTGGCTGACTGAAGGGTAGATAAGGGGAAGTGTTCCTATTAGAAGCATTCCAGTTAGTGAGTGAAGACGAACATCACTACTTTGCAAGCTCTAATCAATTAACAGACTTGAGCATCACGACAGCCCCTCGAGACACTACCTGCTCTTGGATGGAAGAATATACTACCACCTGTCAATAGTCTTGCCCCAAAAAATTCCACTCTAAAGGTGACGAAGTCTTCAGATCCCGTGACCCATTTACGGGAAATACAAAGACAGAAGAACGCGTTACAGGACAGACACTACAGGGACGCAATCTGCAAAATCCAGTTGGAAACCCCATAGGACACATGGTCCACTTTTTCCACCAATACGTTTCAGGGAACTAAAAGGTAGAGGAGAAACCTACAGACTAAAAAAGGCTTAAAAGAAACATCTACTCAAAAAAAACAAAACAAAACAAAACTGTAAAAAAAAGTATGGCATGGACAAGACAATTGAAAATAACACTGACTGAATGTTTTATGATATTAAGGGGTAATTGTTAATTTTTCAAGTCTAACAATGGTACCCTTAGCTTTTAGAGACACATAGTAAAATACGTGGGGATGGAATTAGACAGATGTGCTTCTAGGTCACGTGGGCAGGTAAGTGGAGGCGGGTGCGGGTGGGCAAGATTGGCAAGCGTTGACTGCAGCTGGAGCCAGGGATGGTGCATGGGGAGACATTGGGCTGTTCTGTCTCTTTTTAATGTGTTTGAAATTCTGCATAATATAAAAGTAAAAGAAATAGATAGAGTCAAGTGTTTATAAAAACCCTAAGCTCCAAAAGAAGAGGTGTCCTGGCCCTCGTTTTGAATGTACTGCCAGGCTCTCTCGCTGTGAACCAGCTGCCTGGTTTGTACCCAGGGCCTGGAGGCCGAGGGACAGTTTCTGACGGCTCGTATTTGGAGCCCAGCAAAATGTTCCGAGCCTGGATTCTGGAGCTGAGCCCACAGACAGCTTCAGACACCAGCTCTGAGCTGCGTGACCTTGGGCCACTGGTCACCTTCTCTCCCCTCGGTTCCCTCATCTGTGAATTGGGGATAATGGTATTATCTGCTTTAGGGGTTTGGGGCAGATTAAATAAGTTCATATTTGTAAAGCACTTAGAATAGCACCTGCTGCAGAGTTAGTGCTAAATACATGTCAGCTTTTCCCCCGTTTTAGTTACTCTTTCACCATTTCTTTAGCTCCTAGCTCACTGAATGAACTAGTTGAAATAGCAAGTGTTAAATAAGCAAGCATGAAGCACTATGTGAGGGCTAACTCTTCTAGCAGGGGGGCGGGCAGGGGAGTGTGTGCCGCACCCCTGAGAAGGCATCAGTGAACCAGCACACACATTATGCAAGACCAGACCACAGTGGGACCAGGCCAGGGTGCCCCGGGCCTGTGTCAGTTCACATGCGGAGGTGCAGGACCCTGAACTGCCAGTGAGGAGTTCACTGGGCCACAGTAGAGACAAAGGAAGTCCGGGGGTTCCAGGATTTTTCCAAAACTGCACTCTCAGGGCAGTGCAGGGACAAGATAAAAAGCGACCTTCCCTAAAAGATTACTATGTGCCAGGCCCTGCATGTACTTCACTGGATCCTTGCAACATCCCTTGAGGTTGACATGGCCGGAGAGGGTGAGTCACCTGCCCAAAGTGTCCTAGCTAGTATGTGGCTGAGCTAGGATCTCAACGCACAGGCCTATCTGACCCCAGGACCCCCCAGATAGCTGATAAGCTTTTACCAGAACCTCCCTGGTTTTGGGAAAATAAAAATAAAACGATGTGTATAAAGCCAATTTCCTTAAACATACCTCATGCTGGTGGCAACAACTGGCTGAGACAGGCTTTGGGTGGTGAGGATTCTGCCTTGGTGCATTCAGAATTCCAGATTTGAATTCGTTTCCAAGTGGAGTTACCCAGCGGACAGGGAATGAGCAGAGTCTGGAGTTTGGAGAGGTCAGTGCCGTGCACGTGCATTCGGAGGTCACCATCCAGATGACGGAGGTCCTGGTAGTGAGCGTAGAGGTGGTGGAGGTCAGTTTCCAGATGGATGGCAGCATACAGCCGGCACACCGATGAGGTTGGTCAACCCACCAGCGGGTGGTGAGGGCAACTCAAGAAATGAGTGTGGAGCCCTAGGGAACTCTGGAAGCAAGGTTCGGAGCAGCAAAGGCACCATAGCAGGAGGGGCAGGAGAGGGTGTGTCCTGGAAGCCGAGTGAAGACAGGTCCAGTGCTGCAGGTGGTGGGGCAGGGTGAGCACGGGGGACTGAGCCCCAGAGGACCAGGCATGGGCAGAGTCGGTGGAGGGTGGGCACCTGGGCTGCAAGCCTGACACGGGCTGTGACAGTTATGACTTGATAGCACAGCATGACAGTTGGGGCATCTCCACGGAGCTTCACGCAAGGATTCCTTTTCTGTCAGAGGACAGTGGAGCCACAGGAGCACAGTCATGGGAGCACGGTCCTGGGAGCACAGTTGGAACACGCTTCCTCTCAGGGCACCTGTTTCCAAGAGTCCCAAGTGGTCCCAGGGAAGTGTGTGGTGGCTCAGGAAGAGCAGCTGCCTGTGCATCCCTCGGGATGGATGGGACAGCAGCCCCTCTGTGCAGCACGCACTGCAGGAAGGCGGCCCCCAACATGATGGGAAGCGATTGGCTCCTGGGCATCTCCCACCACGCTGTCCCCTGGGGGCCCGGCAACGCTAGGGGTCTGTGCGGACTTTCCTCACAGAGCACACCGAGGTTTCCTTTCCTCTGCTCAGGCCTAAAACGCCTTCTCTTGCTCCGCGGCAAGTCGCCCCCTCCTCTTGGTGCAGTTAATATCACGTGTGAGTAGGAGAGCCAAAGAGTGACACAGTCCACTCAAAGACCCACTGAGCAGACTCTTCTCAGAGTAGGAGTTTTAAATGATGGGTGTTAATTTGCGTGAATCTCCCGTTAGAGGCACTCCAAAGCATAAAATAGAATAAAAAAGGACAAGGACATTCCCACAGGCGAGGCAGAGGCTTTGTGGAGGGGGACGGTGCTGAGGCCTCTCTCAGAGCCCACTCTGCCTCCAGGTCAAAATTCACCACGACAACAGGGATAATGGGTGGAAGAAGTAATAGCGGCTTGGAACTAGGTTTCCCACCAGACAGGGTCTCCTGCAGTTTGCGGAGAGCTTGATTTCGGAGCAGAGCCCAATTCGGAGTGCAAACTGGTTGAAATAGGTGCCCGCCGCCCAGCTGTCCAGAGCCTCCCACGTAGGGGCAGCTGAGGCCTCAAGGCTGTGCTGGCAGAGCGACAACGGTGTCAGGACTGGTTGCCCAATCTTCATTTTAGGGAAAATGAGCTCCAAGTCAGGGAGAGGTGGAAGAGCTGATAATTCTAGGTGCTCCTACACAGCGCTTACCAGGAGCCAACATTTCAAAGGTCGAGGCCGGCTAAACCGAAATCACCCTTTGCAAATTAACAGAGGGGTACAAGGTGAGAACTGTGGTAAGGGCCAAAAACTCTGCAAAGGCCTTGCTAAAAATAATAATAATAACCAGCCACTGTCCCCCTGTTTGCTTCTCTATAATTGCCACACTGGAGGCACACAGCTGCTGGTCAGAAAGATTCTTAACTTGCTCCATAGATAACATCACCTTTTCAAAATCTCAAGGTAGTTTTCTAGGTATCTTCCAGGCCCCACATTCCAGTGGAGCGGCTGACCCACCCAGACCAGTGGCCCATCTGAGGAACCGACTCGACTGGTATTGCCAACCCCGCCCAAGAACCTGGTCAGCAAAGAGACAATTCCTACACCCCTATGGTTCCGCCCTGAATCCAGCCAATTAACAGACCCAATTGCCTAGCCTTTTGCCCACCAAACTGTCTTTAAAACCCTTTCTCCCCGATTTTCTGGGAGATGGATTTGAGAAATTCCTCCCGTCTCCTTGCACGTTGCCTGCAATATTAAACTCTTTCTCTGCTGTCTCAGTGTACGGGCTTTCGCTTGAGCAGCGGGCAGTGAACCTGCTTGGGTGGTAGCAAAATGGGGGCTTGTCCGGAATTGCCCTTACGGGCACATGCCCTTGGTTCAGCAGCCCCTCACAGACAGGGTGGACTTGTAGATATGCCCTACCAGCCACTCAGTTCTCTTGGACTGAGGACTGTCTCTGGAGCCATCACTGCTGGTGGGACGTTTGGGGCCCATGGTTGGACCTGTTGTTTACAGTGGAGAAACGGTTTCTGGAACTTGAAGACATCCTGGTGAGTATTCAAAACGTGCACAGCACCTCCCCTTTCTTCTCCCCGTTGTTTGGCCTTGCTGGAGGCGTTGTGGCTCCTTCGTGGGCTCAGTTGGCTTTCCCTGTACTATAGGAAGAATCTTGTCTTGGGGAGACTAAACCCAAGTCGGAGAGAGAACAGGGAGTCTGTTCTGAACTCTGCACCTGGTAAATGAATTGAGGACACAAGACAGGCTCTGTCCTTTGTAGCCACCTTTGATGCCACGTGGTTACATGAGACCTAGGAGAACCAGAAAAGACCTTAGGGATGGTACCTATGTTGTGCTTTCAAAATTCTTTTCAATAACTTGAAATCTTAAAGTCATGTTATGTTAAGTTAAAGAGGATAATCAAAAAATGTCTGAGTCATTTATAAAATAAAATGCTGAAACACTGTTAAACATAAGTTTAAGTTTATACACATTGACATTTTATTTTTATATAAAATATGTAAATATCTTATTTTTATATAAAATATATTATATAAAATCTTATTTTTATATAATATAAAAAAATAAATATATTAGGTGTACCTAAATAAATATTGTGTGCTAATAAATATTGGGGACTGATAATAGTTCAAAGTTACTTTAACTTCCTAGGTTTTTGTAAGAGTTGACATTATGATTTATATAATTAAAACTACTAGATAAAACAGAAATAATTCTACATAAAAATAAAATTTTTTTATAAAAAGGTCTTAAGACAGAAATGTAGTTTTTGTTAAAAAAGATAATTTTGTCTAATTTATAGGTTTTAAAAACTGCTTTAAATTAAATAAATAAATGATAGTTAAAACTAAATGGATATAAAAGTTAAAAAAGGTTATAAAAGGTTTATAAAATCTTAACTTATGGTCAAATTGATTAAAATTAATTTATTTATAAGATTTTATTAAAATTAACTTTACCATTAATACACTAATATAAATAAACTGTAAAAAAAAGGGGAGGACGCGGGGAGAGAAAGAGAAACGGATTCAGTTTGCTTCCTTATTAACTTGTATTTCAGTTTGTCTATATTAGGTCTCATGATTGTTTCGGAAACTGAGTCTCCTATCAAAGGGTAAGATTCTTTTGCTTTTTAAAATTTTTGAATTATCAGTTTGGCTAAATGAATTTTATAGTAACCTGTGATCTTGTTTTGCAACAGTAAGTGTTTTACGACAGACAATTCATGACTTCCTGCTTCTTAAGTTATCACTAAAATTTAAAATTACTAAAAA
>CAUYRT010080422.1:0-13051 GCA_963574885.1 Lepilemur ruficaudatus | reverse complement strand
TTTCTTATAGCTGAATAGTACTCCATGGTATACATATACCACATTTTATTAATCCACTCATGTATTGATGGGCACTTGGGTTGTTTCCACATCTTTGCAATTGTGAATTGTGCTGCTATGAATATTTGAGTGCAGATGTCTTTCTTATAGAGAGTGTCTTTTGTTCCTTTGGGTAGATGCCCAGTAATGGAATTGCTGGATCAAATGGTAGATCTACTTGTATCGCTTTCAGGTATCTCCATTTTGCTTTCCACAGGGGTTGCACTAGTTTGCAGTCCCACCAGCAGTGTAGGAGTGTTCCTATCTCTCCGCATCCACACCAACATTTATTGTTTTAGGACTTTTTAATAAAGGCCATTCTCACTGGAGATAAGTGATATCTCATTGTGGATTTAGCACCTCTTGTATTTTCCTGGATAGAGCTGGAACCCATTCTACTAAGTGAAGTTTCGCAAGAATGGAAAAACAAGCACCACATGTACTCACCGGCAAATTGGTATTAACTGATCAGCACCTAAGTGGACATAGAGGAATAACATTTATCGGACATCGGGCAGACGAGAGGGGGGAGGAGGGGATGGGTATATACATATATAACGAGTGCAATGCACACCATCTGGGGGATGGACACGCTTGGAGCCCTGTCTCCAGAGGGGAAGGGGGAAAAGGCAATGAACGTAACCTAAACATTTGTACCCCCATGATATGCTGAAGTGAAAAGAAAAAAAAAAAGAAATGCTAACTAAAACATGATAGCATTTTTGGTACCTATCAGGCAAAAATTTTTCAATAAGATAATATACATTGTTGGCAATGATGACTTGAAATAGCCATTCCTAGACATAGCTGTTGAGAATATAATTGGTGCACATTTTCTAGAAAGTATTTTGGCAATCAGAAATGTTCACACCCTCTGACCCAGCAACCTGCACTTTTGGAAATCTGTCCTGGGGACACCATCCAAAATGAATGAGTGACAACCTGAAGAGTCCAGTTCTCTGGGACTGTTTTTGAGCCCGATGTGGGTCTTGGCCTTGCTTGGTGGCTGCATTGACCAGAGGCCAAAGGCGTGAGTGGGAGAAGGCAGACTGTCCAGGCTACTGGGACAGAAATGCGTGGTGCCATCACCGTGAAAGTCAGTAGCAGCATCTCCGTCTATAGGGCAGAGCATCAATCACTAGAAGTGAAGGACGGGTAGCCTTTTGCTTGGAAGAAATCCAGCATTTCATGAGCATGAAAGGACACTTGGCCATTTGGCATGGGCTCCCACACCATTAGCGTTTCAATCTGGGGTGTCTGCTCGGGGTTAGAGCTTCCTTCCCTCGCTAATGTACATTCGATTTCTGGGGGCCTTCCAAACACATCAGGCTTCTAGCCCTTTCTAACTGTCCCCGACAGAGATCAGCCAGCCTAATATGGACAAGACGCCCCCCGAAAACTGAAGCTGGATGCGGTTACCGCATAAGTGAACATTCGCTCAGGGACTCCGGCCACGGAAAAGCATTTTCCGCTGCACCGACCAGCATCCTGTCACCAGATGTAACTAAGGATCCAGGTCTAATTTATTACAGGAAAAAAAATCCAAAAACAATTTAAATGTTTGACAATAGGAGAATGGTTGAGTAAATTCTAGTATAACCAATATATTGGAAAGTTGTGCGTCCATTTAAAATGCTGTTTATGAACAGATTCAATATCTTGGGGACAGCTCATGTTATAATGTTTACTGAATTGTTACAGAAGAAAACCGAGAAATGACCTGGATGGTCATCAACGGGGGAGTGTTTGAATAAATTGAGATACATCCATGGCATGGAATATTACACATTTATATAAAAAATGAGTTAGATCTGTATCTACTGACCTGGAAGGTGTCCCCAGTGTATTGCTAAGTGAGAAAGCAAGTTGCAGAGAAATGAGCTAAACTACCATCTTTTTTAAAAAAACAAAATAATAAAAACTCTCCTGGAATGTGTCCATATGGTTGCATGAGAGAAGCAAAGGTGGGGGAGGGACACACACCTGGCTGTTAACTTTGGTAACTTTGGATTGGGTGGAAGGGAGGGAAACCGGGCATACGTTTTTCTTTATACTTGCATTGCAAACACGCATGTCTATGCAGATTACAAGTGCACATTTCCTTTTGTAATTTAAGATGGAAGAATAACTTACTGAAAAAAGAGCACACAAAATTATGCATACGGTATTATCTCAACAACGTGAAATAAGCATGGAAAAATCTAGAAAAAAATCTAGAAAAATATTAAGAATAGTTGCCTCTGGAACGAAGATGAGATTAGGATCAGTTTTCTCTTTTAAAATCTTGCCTGTGTTTTCCAAATTTTCCACAATGAGCACAATGTGTATGTTCTTGTTTACAATATAACCGACTTCCACCGTCTCATCAGCCAGTCTTGCCTTTACCTGTTACAATCTGGCCTCTGTCCACTTTGCCACCCTCCCTCCTGCCTTTGCTGGAATTGATGTATCCACTCAGCAAATACTTATTGAATTCTGGGCACTGGGGATGTGGCAGGGACCAGAACAAAGCTCCAGCTCTCAGCGTTCTTACTTCCAGAGGGACCATTTAGACATCAGACTGAGCGACCTCATCCCAAACCTCATCTTCGTCTCTCTCTGGTGTTCGCCACATTGAGTCACCTTCTCCTGCATGGAAGTGCCCTCTAGCTCTTCTCCTGCTATTCTGCCTGCCCCTCCTCTGTCACCTTTCCTGTTCCCTTACATAAAAATATGTTCCCAGAGGCTCTGTTCTGAGCCCCTCCCCTTCTTTCTCTACAGCAGGAGCTATATACTGTCCACACCCCAATTCTGTACCAGAATCTCTAGATCTGGACAGGTCTGAGCCAAGGCAGAGGTCTGGGATGCTGGACATGGTGGTGAATGTTGGTATTTCAGTGGTTGTCCATGACATGAATGAGGGTGGGCCTTAAGATATGGCCCCCGTGGCGTCTATACTTCAGAATCACTCTGTGCACCCCTCTGGCATGGTACTACCCAGTGGATGGACTTACTTATGCTTAGTCTGTGACCCACCATGGCTTTTATCGTAAGGTCTAGCCTGGAGGAACGAATGAATGAATGACATGATGTAGTGACATTCACCAGGCGGATTTTAGGGACATGAGCCAAGTAGATTTGGTGCCTGTACCAGCGAGGGGAAGTTCAGGGAAGTATATCCGGGGCTCCTTTGAAAGTTGTGGAGATAGATAGAAGGTTTGTTTCACTGTTACTGTGGTTGGATAGTTTTCTGGTTTTGGGGCTACTTATATCTTCTTTTGTGAACTCGTTTGTTTCGATCCTGTCCAATTATTAGAAATAGTATTAGTAATTGTTCTTTCTGTACTAAGGTTATCACTTTTCTACCTAACATTTTTGCATACTTTTTAATTTTGTTTCTATTTTTTGACACGACATATACTTCTTATATAAAACTATCAATCTTATAGTATCTTCCACATTATGTTCAGAAAATCAGTCAGATAATTTACCTATGTTTTCTTCTAATTATTTTATGACTTGATTTTTTTTAAACATTTAATTCTTTGCTGCATCTGGAATTTATTTTGGTATATGGTGTGAACAGAGGAGATAACATAATTCTCTTGCCAAACTGTTAATTAGTTGACCCTGCAAACATCTCTTTTTCTCATTGATTTTTAAAATATTGCCTTATGCATATGTCAATTTTTATATGTATTGTATGTGTGAGTATTTCTTGCAATATCTTCTCAAGTTCTATCTGTCCTCTCTTGGACTGCTCCCATAAGTGCTGTTTGTGATGTTGTTTGTTATCTTGTAGGATGAGACTACTAAATTTACTTCCTTTTTAAAAAAGTGCATCGTCTGCAATAAGCTGTTTTTCCAGTTAAACTTAGGTATCACTGTTACCAAATTTAAAACAGGTCATTGCGCTTTTGGCCGGAATTGCAGTAAGCTTATAAATTAACTTTTCTACAACTTTTCAGGAGGTTAATATGATAAATTAACCTTTCAGTAGTCTTTCCACTCAAGATTACACTATGTCTCCCCAATTATTCAAATCTTTTTTACTCTTCTGTAAAAGTTATTTTTGTATAGTGCCTGCCTATTTCTTATTAAGTTTATTTCTATGGATTATATGCATTTTGTAGTTGCCATAAACAGGATCTTTTTTCTTCATATTTTTATCTATCAGTGGCATGTAGGAATGTGACAGATGGTATTATTTTGCATTTGGCTACTTTAATGAAATTTCTTATTAGCTCTAATAGCTTTATAATTAATTCTCCTGGGTTTTATAGGTATCTTAATATATCATCTACGAGCCATAATTTTGCCTCCTCTTTTCTCATTTCTTTTTCTTGTGCCGCATGGGTTAGCCCTTCCAATAAGGCGTGAAATCCCAGAGGTGGTAGGGGCATCTCTGTCTGGTCCCCGACCTTAATCAGGTGTTTCTAAAATGCAGCCTTTGTTGTGGTAAGGAAATACTCTTTTTCTTAGTTCTGAATGCTTATTTTAATTAGGGTTACATGACTAATTTTATTAAATGCCTGTTAAGCATTTATTTGGAAGATCTTAACTTTTTTTTTCTCATTTAATGGCATACATTGTGTTAAGAGATTTCTTAATATTAAAAGTCATTTTAGAGATTAACTGTCCTTTGTCAGGTAATCCCTAACGTGGGCTCTAAAAAAATTAGTGTTGAGTCAGTGTATCAGCATTACGCTGAAAAACGTGAATTCAAAGTGGACTGCATATGTTTGAATCCCTCTGTGTAACAATGACTTGGGCCCCATTCCTTAGATTCTCTTTGCCTTAGCTCTTCATCTGCGGAATAGAGATGATATTAATAGTACCCACCGTATAGGGTTGTTGTAAAGATTAAACAAGTCAATATAGGTAAAGTTCTTGGAAGAGTGTCTGGCAAAACACTAAATAAATACACGCAATATATTAAATTATTGAGAACCTATCGTATTCCAGGTACGGAGCTTGGTGTGGATTCCAAGACAGGCAAACTCACCTAAGGTCTCTGCTGTCACGGAGCTTACAGCCTGGTGAGAAGACAGATACTTATGATATGGATACCTATGAAACTATCATATGGAAGCATGGAAATTTGCTTCTATGATAAGTGCTACCAAGGAGAGGTTATGGTGTCATTACAGCATACAGTAGGGGCTTTCACCTAATGAAGGAGGATCACTAGGCTGAGATCTGAAAGATCACTATGCCAAGAAGGAAGGGAAATGTGGTCTAGGCAGAGAGAACAGCACATGCAAAGGTCCTGTGGCTGTGTAGTGAGAGAATGTGGCAGGTACAAAGGACTGAGAAAGGTGAGGTTTGGCGGGGAAGCTCGTGGATATGAGGCTGAGAGGTCACTAATGGTCTGACCATTAGTGAGATCCTTCTAGACCTTAAATGTTTTTTCCTTATTGAAGAGAAATGAGGAGCCATTGAATGTTTGGGGCAGAGAGAGAGGGGAATGACCTGATCAGATTTCTGTTTTGAAAAGATGCCCCCAGCTGCAGTGTGAAAAATGGTGGGCAAGGACCAGAATACATGTGGTTGACCAGTTAGGAGTCACTATGGGAGTCCAGGGAAGAGCTTGGTGTCGGGTGGGGGGAAGTGGAGACAGAGACCGGGTGGTAGATTGGCTGTGCGGATGTGAAGGAGAGGAAGGTGTCAGCTTCTAGGTGGGCCTTATTTATTTACTTATTTTTATTTATTTATGTCTTGATCCAAAACTCTTTATAATAACTTTATTTTAAAACAGGCTTTGTGTTGGATGATTTTGCCCAACTGTAGGCGATTGTCAGTTTTCTGAGCATGTTTCAGGTAGGCTAGGCTAAGCTATGATGTTCAGTAGGTTAAGTGTATTAAATGCATTTTCTACAAGATATTTTCAACTTATGTTGGATCTCTTGGGAATGTAATCCCATCGTAATTTGGGGAGCATCAGTACTGAAAAACACTATAGATATATTACATGAAATTCTAGAAAAACTTGAAGGTAACCCACAGGAAGACAAGTAAAAAATGCAAAATAACAGCAAATACAAGAGAGGAGCAATAAAAAGGGAACACAAACAAAAATCAAATCATAAAACGGCAGACTTAAGCCCTAACCCCTCAATAATTATTTTAAATCTAAATGGCCTAAATATACCAATTAAAAGACAGAAATATGCAAAATGGATAAAACAGCATGGCCCGAGCTCACAGGAAATTTACTTCCAATGTAATGAAGTGGGTAAGGCTTAAAATAAAATGATGAAAAAACATAAGCCATGCAAACATTAACCAAAAAATGCAAGAGTGACCGTATCAATATCATCGGATGAAGTTTTGACAAGAGTGTTAACAAGGGGGGAAGAAGAATAACAAGACGATAAACGAGTTGATTCACCAAGGCTTAGCAAACTCACATGTGTACGTAGCAAACAGTGGAGCTTTGAGTTATGAAACAAAAAGTGATGGAACTTAAAGGGGGGACAGATAGTTCCACAATTATAATTCAAGACTTCAACAGCCCTCTCGCAGCAATTGGCAGAAATACTGGACAGAAAATCAGCCAGGTAGGTGGGCCTTATGTAGACAAAGAGATCAGGCACCAGCCCATTCCCTGAGGGAGCAGCAGCGGAGGACAGAGTGGGCAGGGGGGTGTCGCAAGCCTGAGCATCCCAGAGGAGCTGTCAGGCCTGGGGCGCAGAGGGGAGGCCTGGCCCGGACTGCGACGTTGTGAGTCATCTGTGCACCAGTGGGGAGGTCCTCTAGACTAGAGAGAGGGGGAGAGGCCCAGCTCTGAGCCGGAAGGAGGCAGAGAAAGAGCAGTGGTGGGAAAGGGGCGTGGGGACATGGGCGGAAGCCCCGGGCGCTGCTGCTCATGGTGTGGTCCTGTGCAGCAGCATCGCCGGATCACCGGGGAGCCAGGTGGACACGCAGACTCTCCAGGCCCACCCAGGTGTCCATCTGTGTCTCCATCTGAACCAGATCCCCAGGTGGTGCGTGTGCAGAGTGAGGTCTGAGATGCTTTGGGGGGAGGAAGTGTTTCCAGAAGGCGGGTGGGCAACAGCATCAGAGGTGGCTGAGCGGTCAGTTAACATGAAGACAGAAAAATATCCACTAGACCCATCGGTGACCTTAGTAGACCTGTTTGGGTGGATCTATAGGACCAGAAGGCAGAACCGATGGGGTTGGAGAGTGAGTGGGAAGTAAGGAAATGGAGACAGAAAGTATAGACAGATTGTGTTTTCTGTAAATTTGGCTGTGAAGGGGAGGAGAGAGAGACAAGGCTGGGGGGAGATGAAGAGTGGAGTGGGGAATTGTTTTCTTAATGATCTGGAGCACATTTAAAACGAGAAGTTTCCAGGAGAGAGGAAACGATTGAACACATACGAGAAACAGGATCTTAGAAGGTTCTCGAAGATTAGGGAAGAAAGGGATCCAAGGGGCACGTGGGAAGATTCCCTTTAGATGGAGAGAGAGGTGGGTCCTCTGTAGGAGGAAGGAAGACAGCATGGGGCAGGCTAGACGGGTTTGGAGTTGGGAAGACAAGGGAATCCTCACTGATGGCTTTTATTATATTTTCTATGGAGAGCGGGAGGGGAGGACATTAGCTGAGATCAGGAGGCTGCATGCAGACAATGGAGAAGGTTTGAAATTGTCATTCTAGTACTTAATGTTGCGAAGGGGAAGTCTCAGTTTAGGCTGATATTGGTTGCTTTTTAGTATAAACTCTCTGAGGCTTAGTTTTCTACTGCACAGAGTTGTTCTGGGGCTTGAATAAAATGATGTGCAATTTGTCACCATGTCAGTGCACAGCACACGGCACACAGCAAGCTCACAGTCAGTGTCAGCCACCCGTCTTGCCTCCCTCTGTGCCAAGCATAGGGCTGGCCCATAGGAAGCACATGGAAGACGGTGGATGAATGATTCTCTAACGAATTGCTCCCGTCTCTCTTGTAGAAGTTCTTCTGCCTACACTGAACTGCTGCCTTTGTCTCTCTCCCAGGCCAGAACTGCACGTTCCAACTGCACGGCCCTAATGGGACGGTTGAGAGCCCAGGGTTCCCGTACGGCTACCCCAATTATGCAAACTGCACGTGGACCATCACGGCGGAGGACCAGCACCGGATCCAGCTCGTGTTCCAGTCCTTTGCCCTGGAAGAGGACTTTGATGTCCTGTCGGTGTTTGATGGTCCACCCCAGCCAGAGAACCTGCGAACAAGGTACCACCTTGCCCACCCTCCCTGTAGCAGACAACTGGGCTCTGAGCCAAGCTTACTGAGAAGAAAACTTGCTCGGGTGAAAGGTTTATGGTCACCGACAAAGACTGCTGTTTTTATGAGGCCTTCCCTCAATTCTTCCGCTTTGTTTGAGTTTCCTAATTCCTTTCTCCTGCTTAGAGGTTTCCAATAGGCAGGCTTGTTGAGTAGGACATTTGGGAAGATTAAATAGAAAACATCCAAGGGTTCTAGAGAAATCCAAGTCTTTCTATTGGAACTGATTTTGCATGCACAGGTGTGTATGTGCATATACCTGTTGGTGTGTGCTCTTTGCACACATGGAAATACAGGATGGAGCCAGAAGATACGGGGATTGAAGGCTGATAGTGATGGGTAGCAAACACGTCTTGCATCATGTATTCCTCCATCATCATCCATCAATACTTTGCTGGAATTTGCTCTGCATTTGCAGGGCCTTGGCTGTTGGTATAGAATCTGGAAAGTTCCCACCCTCTCAAATTCCATCCCAGCTGATGGAAGAATAAACTATGGATTGGGTGAAATGGTTTCTTGTACCCCTGAACTGCCTCCCAATGGGGGGAGTTCACACATGAGGAGAGAGACAGGGCAGGAAGGCATCCAACCTTTGCAGAAAGGGCAGACTTTTCTGGGACAAAGGTGAAGGCCCCAGCATCATATCTCTCGAGGTGCTGCTGACGCAGAGGCCTGCCATGCTCCATCACAAGCCTCGTCCCTGTCCTGCCAGCCAGCCTCCCCAGCTCCTCAGGAAGCCAAAGGTTAATGCCTACCAGCCAAACCCTGGGGAGGCAGAGGTGCTAATTGCTTCTAATGACATGATGCTCTAATGAGTGGTTCCCTGCCAAGTGCTTAACCTCAAAGCTTGGTTTAATACAGGTCTCAGCCTTTGGCTTCCCAGCTCCTGGAACAAGGTCCCGTGCACATTTACGGGACAGCTCCTAGCCCTCTTCTCCTCCCCTTCCCTGTCCTCTCAGGGCAGTGCAGAGGTGAGTTTGGGAAGTCTGCCGCAGGGGTGGGGACATCTGGGGACCCGCTGATTAGTAGTTTCTCCCAGGCAAGACTGAGTTTATCCATCTTCCCTTGATGTTCAACGGGGTTTGGCACTCCATAGGTGTTCTGAGAACCTTTGGTAAAAGGATTAGGTCCTCTTCAGTCACTCATTCCACACCTACTATGTCCCAACACTGGCCTGGGTTCTGGGGATACAGCAGTGAGCAAAACAAAGGTACTGCCTTCATGGAGGTGACATGCTGATGGGCAGACAGGCCTGGACATATCTGACACGTCTGTGTTCTAGATGCTATGAAGTCAAAACATGTGGGGTAAGAGAGTGATGGTGGGGGCATTGGTTTTTCTAGAGTGGCCAGGGAAGGCCTTTCCGAAGGGGAGACATTTGAGCAGAGAGCTGAATCATGGAGCATCATGTGTGGTGTCCTGTAGGGAAACCTTCTAGGCTAAGGACACAGACAATGTAGAGGCCTTTGGAGGGTGGTCCTGCCAAGCCAGCCTTGTAGATGAGGGGGACTCGCAGTTTTGGAGACCTCATTCTCGGTCATCCCAGGTGTTACCACTATGATCTGCTAGTTTGAGTCCATCTCACAAGTAGACGAGGGAAGGTAGGAGGCCAGTGGCTACCGGGCAGAGCAGAGCCCACGGACAGGAATCCTGCATGGGGAAGGTGAGGCTGGGAGGGGCAGGAGGTAGTAGACCCTGCAGGGCCTCATTGGCCACGTAAGGACTTTGGCCTTGGCTCTGAGGTGAACAGGAAAGCCTTGCAGAGTTGCAGGGGAGAGATCTGCTTTCACGGAGCTCTGGCTGCTGTGGGGAGGGTGGAGGGAAAGGGGCAAAGCTGGAGGCTGTCCAGGTGGAGGCTACTGTAACCGTCCAGGGCAGAGAAGGAGGAGGTTTGGGTTCTCCCGGAAGTGAGGAGGTGGTGAGAGACAGTCAGCTCTGGGCTGTCTTCCAAACATAGAGTGCACAGGGTTTGCTGTTGCACTGGGTGAGGGGTATGAGGGACAAGGGGCCAGGATGATCTCAGTCTCTTTGGCCTAATGTCTGGTAGAAAAAAGTAGCTGTGGAGCGAGGTGCAGTGGCTCATGCCTGTAATCCTTGCATTTGTGGGAGGCTGAGGCGGGAGAATTGCTTGAATCTGGGAGTTTGAGACAAGCCTGGGCAACATAGTGAGCTCTCATCTCTACGAAACATTTTTTAAAAATTAGCGGGGAGTGGTAGCATCTGCCTGTAGTTCCAGCTACTTGGGAGGTTGAGGCAGGAGGATCGCCTGAGCCTAGGAGTTCAAGGCTGCAGTGAGCTATGGCTGGGCCACTGCACTCCAGCCTGGGTGATATAGCAAGTCCCTGTCTCTTTAAAAAAAAAAAAGGTAGCTGTTTCCTGAGACGAGGACAGCTATGGGAGAAGCATATTGGCAGGAGATGGGGTGGGGGCTGGAGGTTAAGATTTCAGTTTGGCCATATGAAGTTTGAGGTGCCTATTAGATACCCCGGTGGACCCGTTGTACATCCTCTTTAGTGTGTGAGTTTAGAGTTCAAGGGTGTCGGGGCTGGAGACAATAAATTGGGAGACTGGGACAGGATGGTGCTTAAAACCAAGAGACTGAATGAGGTCACAGGGAGTGAGTCCTCTCTGTTGGATTTTGAGCTCAGGTGACACGGTCTGTGGGGCAGCTGCATAAACTTTTGATGATGTGGAATCGATGTTTGAAAGACAGAAAGTCGGAGCAGGTCACCTGGACACTTGATTGAGGTGTGGACAGCTGGAGGCGGACTCTCCAACGCTGCCTGCCGGAGTTATTCGAGCTTCCCTTGCTCTTCAGGCAGGGTCCCCACAGACGGGGTCAAGCCCCTGTTCTCTGACCCTTGGGTTTTCTGACGTGGAGGGGGACATATAGAAGACCCAGCAGAGTGGGGACTGCTCTGGCCTGTGTTCGAAGGCATGGGTGGGTGAGGGTTTCCATGACCTGGGGACGGGGTCCTGGCAGGAGAGGCTTCCTCTTGTCCTGAGGATGCAGAAGGACCCGGATGTGTTCCCAGCCGCGGCACAGGCCACTCTGGCCGACCAGCCAGGTCTGAGGAGGTTGTCCCTTTTTGGGCTCCGAATCTCCGTCATCTTTGTGACCGGCTCATTCCAGTTCATTGCACAAGTAGCCAAGGACATGCGGGCTTGACCCAGAGGAAGGGTTGGAAGGAGCCCACTACCTTTTAGCACCCCCGGAACCGGGGCACTCATACCTTGGGGAGCACTGAGAAGGGCAAATGACACTAGAGGATGCTTCAAGTAGCATTGGAACGTGCTGTCCTGGAAAGTACTGGAATGGTGCTCCCTTGGGGGTGTGCCGGGGAGATGGCGAGCCTATGTTTGGTGGGGACACTCGGGTCTTCGTGATTTTTTTTATACGTTCGTGCATAGTTATATAGTTAGGTTTTCTTCTTATTTGTGAGTCAGTTTTTGTCTGTGTGCTAGTCCAGCAAGCCACCCATTTTATCGAGACTGTCAAGTGTGTTAGCCTCAGATTGTACTCGGTCTTTCCTGTAGACGTTTCTGTCCCCGCGGCGCCTGGGTCACACCCTTTCTCACATCTGCTCCTGTGTGTTCGTGTTTTCCTTCTTCTTACTCAATTAGTCTTGCCAGAAGTTTGCCTGTTTTATTGGTCTTTTTCAAGTTCCTATGCTAGGGCTATCAATTTTATTCTTTCTCTATTATCTAACTTATTGATTTCTGCTTTTATCTGTATCATTCTTTTCTCCCACTTACTTACCGTAGGCTGATGTTGCTCTTTTGCTGATTTCGTGAATTGAATTAGTTTTATTATTTCTTGTTTGATAATAAAAACATTAAGAGGCATTTTCTCCTGAGTACAGCTCTGACCATATCCCATAAATTTTGATGGAGAGTTGTTATTTTAGAAAGAGTGTCTAATTGCAGTTTTGTTCTTCCTTTGACTCTAGGGTTTTTCCCCTCAAATTTTCAAGTACGATTTGTTTGTACTTAAAAAATTATTATCTAGTTTTATTGCATTATGATCAGGTTATGATTTTTACTTTGGAGAATTTGCTGACTTTTTTCCCTCTAACCATCTTTTGAAAGTGTTCTGTGAATATTTGGAAAAAAATGGATATTCTGTGGTTGAAGGGTGAAAAAATTTATGTTATTAATATCATTCAATTTTTCTAATTTCTTATTTATTGACTGATATTTGACAAGATAAGCAATGTATTGGTCTCACATTTTCACTGTAGATTTTATTGATTTCTCCTTTTATTTCTAAGTTTTTATTTTATATATTTTGTTGCTATACTCTTTGGTACATAAATATATTTAACTATTAGATCTTCAGAGTAAATTATATATGTTTTTCCAAAATAAAAATTATGTTTGTCCCCCAATGTTTTTTGCCTTAAATTTCACTTTGATACTAATATTGCCACTTTTTTTTTTTTAGGTTTGCATTTATTGGGTCCATCTTTGCAAGTCTGTGTATTTTTAATATATCTATGTTATTGTTTTAGGGGTAGCTCTTAGTACCACATGTACAGTAGTTGATTTTTTTTTAATCCTAACTGGGAGTCTTTATTTTTTTAACAGGAAATTTAGCCCACTCACATTTTTTGGTGATAACTGATATGTTTGCTCTTCTTTGTTACTTCGTACTTTCTATTTTGAAACTTACTCACTGTTATTTCCTTTACTCTGTCTTCAAGTGCAGGTTTTCTTTGCTTTCTGTGATTTTTATTCTACGAGTGGTTAAAGTTACTTCTTTAGAGCAC
>CAUYRT010080420.1:0-17796 GCA_963574885.1 Lepilemur ruficaudatus | reverse complement strand
CATGTGCCAGTTACTTTTGTTTTCTCTGCAGAGCTGTGACCCAGTTACATTTGCTTTTTCTCTAACAGAGATTATATCCGCCCTTCCTCCACACCTGCTCACAAGACACTGAGTACTGATCCCTAAAGGTTAGAGGTGAGGCAGAATGGAAGAGACAGTGCAGGAAACATTGCATCCACTGCCAGAAAACTCTCAATACTTATGAAATTTAGGTGGACTTATTCAAGTATTTGATAATATTAGTACCTACCTGGCTCCAAAATAAGGACTGGGCATTAAAGGAGGCAGGAAGTATCAAGTGCAGTGGAGAGTTTCATTTCTTTGTGAGCCCCTCTTTCCCCCCTTGGGTGTATTTGAGGCCCCAAAGGAAGAAGAGATTGGAACAAATAAGAACAAGCATTTCCATAGACATCAAGGACCCCAAGGCAGAACTTCTTTGCCCCATATATATGTGGTCGCCAAAAAAATTGAGAGAAATCCTTCCAATATTTCTTGAACTAGTCATTAGGTATTACACATAGCAGTGGAAATTTGCTTTCTGAATTCAGGCAGACCTGGGTCTGACTTGAAACTCCTGGTTCTCATTTTATGGCTCTGTCATCTGGAATATGTTTATCCATTGCTCTACCTTATTTTTCTCATCTAAGAAGGAATTATATATGTATGGAAGAGTAGAGTTTTCTTTATTTTTTATCCATTTCTCATGTTTATACCTGTGATGACAATAATGATTTCATCCTAAGTTTTACCGGTTTGTTTTGTTTTGTTTTGTTACAAATAGTCATTCCTCAACTTTTAGTGTACACTTAGTCCCTGCATTACTAATGGGTTGTATTCCAAAGATTCAATTGTATGTAAGCCATCCACAATGTTCCAAGCCCCGAACAGACGCTAATTGCTGGGTGCCTTCCAGTTTAAAATGGCATCTGGTATTTTAGCACCTCCTAATGCAGTCTAATCAGTCCATTCTCATGCTGCCTGCGAAGACAGTGGATAAGAAAAAATGTACTCTCCCCCCCCGAAGTTGAGTAGTGACTTTGGGAAGCATTCTTAATAATTTTAAATCTAATCAAATATATGGCAATAAAAATTCAATAAACATCTATCCAGTGTTCAGCAAATGGTTATACTTATGCTCAAAGTATGCCTCAAAGAAGATGAAGAGGGAATTTCAGGTCTCTACTGAAGACCCTTCAGGTCTCTACTGAATTAAAAATAGGCAACTATATTTTTAATTCATGAGCACTGATTTTTAAAAATAATCAGTTATTTCTTCTCTCTTTTGTCTATGTCTTCTACCACAAAAATACAGAAGAGCAGAAAATGTCAGGAGTTGAAAGGGGTAGGTCTGGAAAGTATGATCCTCAATGGTAAATGGTGAAAAACAATTTAAAATAGGTAGAGGCAATGCATGCCAAAGATTAGACAGAATGTATCATACATGCAGTAGGGCTAGTGAGGTTCCCAACTCAATAAGATAGACCCATGTTATCTAGATATATTACAGAAATCAGGAAGAGGGCTGGGAGCTCTGCCCATTACCCTAACCTCCTGTTGAAGATTGGTGGTGGGACTCCAACATCACACAAATAGGTAGCAGAGTTAAGAGAAGTCCATATATTATTGGAAAATACTCAGTCTAGAGATAACTTACTTCATTTAAGCCTGAGTAGAAAGAATTAAGACTATATTGGCATGTTCTTGAAAATGATATATTGTAATCCAAAGGGATATTTCAACATTGTTTGGAATTTTCAATGACATAAACTAAGAAAAAAGTATCTATTAAATAGGAGCCACAAGCCACAAAGAAAAAATAGGCTGAAATTAAAGAACAGCCAAATGGGATGAAAACAAAGTTGAGTAAGCTAAAAAAGAAAAAAGAAAATTAAAAATACCAAAATTATAGTAGCAGAATTACAGACCATGTTGAAAGCAGATGGAGACAAAAAAAAAAAAATAAAAATGTGGGAAATAATTTGGGATTGTGGAGGAAAACCTGAGAAAATAAAGGCATGAAAATAGAAGTGACAAGAGAGCAGACGATCACTCAAGACTAGGAAAGAGAGAATATCCTGCCAATATTTGGGTAATTGTTAGGCAATTGCTTCACTTTATTGTGTTTCATAGGTATTGTGTTTTTACAGATTGAAGGTTTGTGGCAACCTTGCATCAAGCAAGTCTATCAGGGCCATTTTTCCAACATGTGCTCTCTTCATGTCTCTGCATTACATTTTAGTAATTCTCAGAATATTTCAAATTTTTTTATGATCACTATATCATTATGGTGATCTGTGATCAATAATCTTTGATATTATTATTGTAATTGTTTTGAGGAGCCATGAACACACCCATATAAAATGCTGAACTTGATCAATAAATGCTGTGTGTGTTCTGACTGCTTCACTGATGGGCAATTTCCCCATCTCTCTTCCTTTCCTTGGGCCTCCCTATTCCCTGAGACACAACAATATTGACATTAGGCGAAGTAATAACTTTGCAATGAAGTGTTCTACTGAAAGGAAGAGTTGCGTGTCTCTTACTTTAAATCAAAAGCTAGAAATGATTAAGTTTCATGAGGGAGGTATGTCAAAAGCTGACATAAAGCAAAATCTAGGCCTTGTGAGCCAAATAACCAAGTTGTGCGTGGAAAGGAAAGGTTCTTGAAGAAAATTGAAAGTACTAATCCAGTGAATGATAAACAAGTAAAACAGCCCTTTTGCTGATATGGAAAAAGTTTCAATGGCCTGGATAGAAGATCAAACCAGATACAACATTTTCTTAAGTCAAGGTCTACTCTAAAGCAATCCCTTTCTTTAATTCTATGAAGGCTGAGAGAGGTGAGAAAGCTGCAGAAGCAAAGTTGGAAGTCAGCAGAGGTTGATTCATGAGGATTAAGGATGAAGCCATCTCCATAATATAAAAGGGCAAGGTGAACCAGCAAGTGTTGGTGTAGGGGCTGCAGCAAGTTATCCAGAAGATCTAGTGAAGGTAAATGAGGAAGGTGACTACACTTAACAACAGAATCTCAACGTAGACCAAGCAGCCTTCTATTGGAAGAAGATTCTAGACTTTCTAGAAGATAGATCTAGGACTTTTATAGCTACAGAGGAGAAGTCAATGCCTGGCTTCAAACCTCCAAAGGGCAGGCTGACTCACTTGTTAGGGGCTAATCCAGCTAGTTATTTTAACTTGAAGCCAATGCTCATTTACCATTCTGAAAATCCTAAATCTACTCTGCTTGTGCCCTGTGAATCAACAAACAAAGCCTAGATAACAGCATTTCTCTTTACAGTGTGGTTTACTAAGTATTTTAAGCCCACTGTTGAAACCTACTGCTCAGAAACAAAGATTTATTTCAACATATTACTGCTCATTGGCAATGTGCATGGCTAGTCATCTAAGAACTTTGATGGAGGTATACAAGCACATGAATGTTGTTTTCATGCGTGCTAACACAACATACATTCTGCAGCCCATGGATCAAGGAGTAATTTCTTTTATTTTGATAGATTTAGGAGCACAAGTGGCTTTTGATAACATGGATAAATTGTATAATGGTGATGTCTGAGTTTTTAGTGTACCCATCATCACATAATGTACTTTGTACCCGATAGGTAGTGCTCATTCCCTCCCCTCATCCTACCCTCTCCCCTTTCTGAGTCTCCAGTGTCCATTATACCACTCTATAAGCCCTGTGTACCCATAGGTGACCTTTCACTTATAAGTGAGAACATGTGGTATTGGCTTTCAAAGAGTATTTTGACTTTGAAGTCTTTTTATTTAAAAAATACATTTTATGATACATATATATATTACTATATATAGTAATTCCTCTGGTGGATCTCGGCAAAGTTAATTGAAAACCTTCTGGACCTAATGCACCATTCTATATACTACTAAGAACATTTATAATTGATAAGAGGGGATCAAAATAGCAACATTAATATGGGTTTGGAAGAAGATGATTCCAACCTTCACGGATGACTTTGACGGGTTCAAGACTTCAGTGGAGGAAGTGACTGCAGACGTGGTGGACACAGCAACAGAACTAGAATTAGAAGTAGAGCCTGAAGATGTGACTGAATTGCTTCAACCGCATGATAAAACTTGAATGGATGAGGAGTTGCTCCTTAGAGATGAGTAAAGAAATTGGTTTCTTGAGATGGAATCTATTCCTGGTGAAGATGTCATAAGCACTGTTGAAATGGCAACAAAAGGTTCAGAATATTATATCAATTTAGTTAATAAAAGAATTGACTCCAATTTCAAATGTTCTGTTGTGGATAAAAATGCTATCAAACAGCATCATATGCTACAGAGAAATCTTTTATGAAAGGAAGAATCTGTTGATGCAGCAGACTTCACTGTCTTATTTTAAGAAATTGCCAAAGCCACCCCAATTTTCAGCAACCACTACCCTGATCAGTCAGCAGCCATCAACAACAAGGCAAGACGATCCACCAGCACAATGATTATGACTTGCTAGAGGCTCAAATAATCATTAGTATTTTTAGCAATATAGTATTTTCACTTAAAGTATACACATTTTTACATGTAATGCTAGTGCACACTTAATAAACTACAATGTAAGATGAAAATAACTTTCATAGGCACTAGGAAACCAAAATTTTGTATGACTTGCTTTATTGTAATATTTGCTTTATTTCAGTGGTCTGAAAACAAACTCCAAGGTAAACAATCTCCAAGGTATGTCTATATTGAAAAGGAAATTGGTAAATGCAATTTGCAGTGATTGAAAATTTAAGAGAAGAGATCTTCTCTGAGACAAAGACCTAAGCATGCAGATGGAAAGAGGACACTAAGCAATATCAATCACAGAGTCATAGTGTGTACAAACGTAGACACATCCTGGCACAAACATGAATTTCAAGTGTGAAGGAAAACACTCTACAAACATCTCAGCAGGAGAAAAAAAGTGTTTTCTGCCCACAGAAACAAAAAATAGGCTGGCTTCACTTTATAATACAATATTTCTCTCATAACAGGACACTGATCTATAAAACTATAAGCCAAATACTGTTAAAGAAATTTAATTATCATTAAAGTCTCATGCTCTAAGAAATTAGTAACATTAACTGCTACAAAAATAAAGTTAATGAGTCAAATACTTGTCTCACTATTAATATAAAAAAAGCTTTTTCCCTATTTAAATATTATAATACATGCAAATAATTTGAAAATAGCCCTTATGGTTTCTCATGCTGTACTGTACACTATACTTGACTTTAATTAAAATTTTCATTTTCTTCTTCCCTCGTCTGTATGTCAAAGATGACTTAGTTATGTCTTTTTATTGAATTGATATGATCTTGACCATCTCCATGCATAAACAGAAAGCCAGTGTCTCTCTTAAGAGTTCCCCAGTGACTCTTTCACCAGGAGTTTCAATAAATTCAGAGACCATTACTATCTCCAACATTTTCTAATAAGTGTTTCCTCCTGGTTGTGATCTTTACGAAGAGCCCATTAAACCCTGTCTACCTCCTCGTTCTCCACGGCTCCCAATAGTTCTCAAATTGGGCAAAGGTACGCTTTTTGTTATCCTCAAACTCTGCTGCCTCAATTTATTGTTTCTTTTCTCCGTTTCCTAGTTTATTGGTGGGTCACACTTTTACTGAACTCCAGTAAATAATTGCTCAAAGAATAGACTGCCCTGTACTGGGGCTAATGAGAGAGGGCAGTCTCTTTGGAGTCGTGGTTTCCAGCATCCTTTCATCGAACTACAGAGACTGTGTTCCTTGGGAGAGATCAGTCCACCTGCACTGTGTTCTGAGGGCCAACCCCTGAATTAGAGCACTGCAGTAGGGGTTAAAAATAATTAGCTGCACAACATATGTCCTTAACGGTTTGATAAAGGACCACAAGGGGCATAGTGAAGAAGAAGAGTGTGGAAAGGATTCCTTTCTATTACACTTAGCAGGGGAGGAGATTTAAGATATTCATTTCCATAGATAAACAAACAAGCCAAAGGAAAAGAACATCTGCTGAGAAGGGCTCTTCCAACATGTAGCAGATGTGTTTCACCAGCAAAGCATATCCTGGAAGCAATTTAGGATTTAATTATTTAGCTGTTTCACTGAGTTGAGGAGCAAGGGGGTGGGGATGAGTTGAGGAAGCATATTGTAAATTTACTGAGCCTGGAAATTCAATTCCAAATGTAGCTTAAGCCTCCACATGCTGAAATTTCTCTCAAAACATATGCAAACTGCTTTTTGATACTCAGATCACAACTGCGTTCATACATCGTGTCCTACATGTGTGGTGACTATCGCTCCAAATCATCCTCTCCTCTCCCTCCCTCCCCCATTAATACCCTCATCTCTCTCCAGAATTTCTGTAACAACCTGCCATCTCATCTTACTGCCTTCCATTTTATCCTTTATAACTACTGTCCTTACAGCAGTCTAAGATGCAAAGCTGATCATTGTATCTGTAAAACAATAAAGGGACGAGATGTGTCATGAGAGATTAAGGAAAGACAGTCTAAGGCAAAAGAAAATTGATAAGGGGAAGAAGGATGGAGTAGAATAAAATAACAGCAGAAGCTGTCTATAAATTAGCCAAAAGTTTCAGACAAAAGAGAACAGCTCTGAATTAAATGCAATTTATGTGGCCAGACTCCAGCTCTCCTGGATAGTGCTTTCTCCTGGGAATGAGATCCTGCAGGGCTATGTCAGTAAAGAAGTCTGTGCAAGTCTTTGTGCAGTTGCCCGAAAGGTTGGTCAAGTGAAGAACAGAAGAGTCTGATAACAGCGGCCCAAGAGAAGCCCAAAGAACCTGAGCTGGACCCCTTTTCATGGTTCTCCATTGCCCAGAGTGTAAAACCAATGTTTTTCATTGCTTTCCAAGTTTTCGGTGTGATATACCAGAACTCCTGCTTCTCTCTCTACTAGACTCTTTTTCCAAGTTCCTCCTGTGTACTCTGCACTCTAGCAAATATTTGCATTTCCCCAAACAAATACCATCTCTGTGGTTTTCCATTCTCTCTTCAAAAGATTCCTCATAATTTATTGACTAGATAGAAAATTCCTGCTAATTGTCTAAAGTTAACTTAGATGTCTTTTTTTCTCTGAAGCCTTCCCTGCTCACCTACACTCTAAATCTTTGTCAGGAATAGTCCCTGCAATCAGTTTCCATAAGGTCTGGCATTCCACTCTATATTGAGCAGTTATCATTTCATTCTTTAATCCTTTTCTTTTTTTTCATATAAAAGAATTTATTATGTTTGATTTTTATTTTTTAGAATGATTTGAGAGAACGCTTTAGCGCAGCCAGCAGCGCCTCCAAAATTTTGCAGGAACTGATTGAGGAAATGAGAACAAGAAATAAAGAAAAAGACAATACCATCGTTCGACTAAAATCTAGACTGCAGGATTTGGAAGAAGCATTTGAGAATGCTTACAAACTCTCAGATGATAAAGAAGCTAGGCTAAAACAAGAAAACAAAATGTTTCAAGACGTAAGTAACAAATAATGGCAACCTAACATCATGGTTGGCTAGAAGTAATATATTTAGATAATCCTTTTCTTAAATGGAATGTAAACTTTTGAGATTATAATGTGCTCAATTTATGTATACTGAATGAATAACTGCTGTGCTCTGTATTGGAAAGTTCAGTGTAAACAAGTTGCAAAGCATGAGGGTCAGGTGAGGGAGGTGAGGATATGCAGAAACATATCTTTCCTTTGAACTTATCAGAGTAACAGCTGTGGCCCAGAAAGAATGATAATTGGGTCTGCAAGTATAGCACAAGTACCTCACTCCCTTTATTCATTTTTTTTCTTTTATCAGTATTTCACTTAGATGCTTTTAATTGCAAGTGCCAGAAAACTCATCTCATCTAATTTAAGCAAAAAACATCCAGAGTTGGTCACACTTCAGACAGGGCTTGATCAAAAATTCACAATCAGTGATTAGGATTCAGTTTCTCTCCATCTCTTCCGCTGGTGTTGTCTTAGATATTGACCTTATGCTTGGGCTCCCTGGAGAAGCCTGAGGCAGCGTCAGGTGCACAGTGTCTTCACCATTGGCTTACCCAGGAGAAAAGAGAGCCCACCCCTCCCTTAGCAGTCCCCACAGAAGGTTTATTGCTCTGATCATGCCATGAACCCAACCCCAAGTGGTCATTGTGGCAAATGTGACATACTCATCAATCCGGTCCAAATCACATGCCCATCCCTGTAGCCTACTTCATTCTGAATGTGTAGAGAGAAAACAGAGAACAAAGTTGTTCCTTATAAATAAGGAAATTGCATAATGTATTGCACAAACCGGGACACTTTTGAGAATTAAGGGGGAGACTGTGAATAATTAAACCAGGGCACTAACTGCTCTGTTCTGGCAAACTGGATGCATTCCCACCCTATCCATTGGAAAATCAGAACACAGTTACCAGGGTTAATAAACCCTGACTTGCCTCTGCCACTATAATTCTAGGGCAGAGGAAAGACTAAATCTAGATTGATTGGGTGAAAACTGACTCTTGAGACAGACTGTATCACACACTTGTATGTGGTTGATTCCATGTGGCAGATTTGGTATTTTCAATGCCATAACAGCAACAATAGCCACAGCTACAACAACCATGTGTCAGTGTTTATTATATGCCAGCAACACTAATGAGCTCTTTATATATTACTCCATTTATCCTTACCCTGCTAAATGACAGAAGCATTATTACCCTCATTTGATAGATAAGGAAGCTATAACTTCCATCAATCATTTTGCTAATACTTAGTGAATGTTTATTGCATGCCACACTCTGTTCCAGGTACTGAGGAAATAGCGATGGACGAGACAGTCCAGGCCTTAGACGTCATAGAATTTATATTCTTTGGAAGTGAAGCCATTAGTGTTTAATCATGAAGACATAACCACTATGAATGATAAGAAATAAGACATTAGTAGAACTTACATAATGCAGGAGTTTCTGGGGAAGTACAATCCAAAAACATCCAAATAGACATTAATCAGCCCTTGAACAAGTAAATGAATTGCAACAAGGCAAGTTGAGCTCCCACAATGATGTAAAAATATGAGAGAGGTTGCTGGTTCTTCATGGCTGCCACCTCTGTGAGTCCACAGAGCAGCACCTGGGGGTGGGCCTGTGGTTGTTATTGGTCTGTAGGGCTGGAAGTCAGAAAGATACCTAGACATGGAGTGAGGAAAAGAGACAACAAACTAGACACTACTGGTCCTTCTGCATCCGTCCCTCACCACTTCTAACCAATGATGACCTTCAGAAAACAGTGGCTGCCATTTCACTCCTACCTCTCCAATTTCACACAGCATGCTCTGAGGACCAGCCCTGACCTGCTTCCGTAAAGGAAGGGTACTCAGGGACACAGAGCTCCAAGGCAGCCCCAGCTCAGATACATTGACACAGCACAAGACTACCACGGCTGGGTGGGGAGGGTGGGGTGGTGGGAAGTTAGGAGAGACAAACAATAACCAAACAATAAAAAAAAATAAAATGAAAATCCAAATTATCAGATACCAGCATGGTGATACTTGCAGTGTGATACTGTGATATAGAGCCACTGCTGGCTACTGTGGATGGCGGTTGGGAAAATTTTTGGAGCTGGTAAATGGAAAAGCAGAAATTCCAACCCAAGCAGCGTGGCTCTAGAGCTAATTCTTTTATGGTAGATGTAAATTTTGTGAAAACTTGAATGATGATAGTAATTTCCTGAGAATGGAGGGTATGTCTTTAAAAAATGTGCAGATTCTCAGGCACCGTCTCAGAACAACTGGGTTGGAATCTCAAGGTGATGGAACTTGTGGTTTTAACAAGTACCTGGGGTGATATTTAGCAGGCCAGTTCAGAGTACACTACACCAGTGCTTCACAAAGGGATGATGAATTCCCGAAAAGCACTGCTCACAAATTCCTGAAAAGAAGATCAAATCATCCCTGAGTGCGTCTGAACCACACACCTTTCAGGTAGCAACCAATTGTACTAACCAAGTGCACCACAGAGACAACTACACACCTTGGCTGTGACTTCAGCTGTAACACAGAATCCTCTATGTGCCATCGATGAGTATGTCACATTCGCCACAATAAAACTGCGTGTATATGTGCATAAACACTGTGTGTGTTTGTGTGTGTGTCTGTATTCAGAGAGCAGAGCCCACGCAGCTTTTTAAATCCTCAAAGATACTTAAAAAGCACCGTGTTTAGACACCTCAGCAGCTCCCTTGTACACGTGGGAGAGACTTGTGAATGAGAACGTGCTTCATTTACATGGAAAGGCTTTCAGGCTTTAGAAGCACAGTCTGAAAGGTGAAACTTTACCAACAGCAATAGGAATCCATCAACATGAATGAAAATATTCACTTTCCCCAGTGCTGAGGGCTTCCAGGGGAATTAATTGTTTAATATTCACAAAGGACTTTGAAGATAAAAAGACCCACATAAAGGCTGAAAATGAACACTCTCTTTATTTGCTTTTTTCATCCATAGTTGAATCTGCAGGTCCACAATGTCTTTGAAGCAACTCCAAGATTGTAATAATGATGACCACCCTTGGCGTTGGGAGAACAGAGTGAGCAGGGAGGAATAAATTAGCCTCAGCTATAATCCCATTAACAGGAAAAGTGAGGACTTTGGTAGCAAATAGAGTCCTGTCTCTCTACCTTCTGCCAGCTGTGTGACCTTGGGCAAGTTACTTACCCTCTCTGAGATTCTACTTCCTCAGCTGTAAAATAGGATAATTATAGCTACCTGGATGTTGTCAGAGTGGAGATGATTTGAAGGATTTATGTAGTGCCTATTTCATTGCTGGTGCTTGTGCAATTATAACTTTTGCTATTGCCAATGTTAGAGGAATATTAATGAATAAGGTTTCCAATTTTTGATGCTGCAAAACCAACACTGATCCTAATTAAATACAAAAATGAAAAAAAAAAAATAAAGAGGAATGATCCAAGCTGACAGGCAAGACATCTTTTTAATCATTTGTTGCTATGCATGTGTCTCTAATAGAGGACTCTGCTAGCATTTAGTCAAGGTTAAGTAACTTTACATAGTCCTTGTTTCATAATTGCTTTATTTTTCCCTCTACTGTCCCAACAAATTTCTTTTATACAGCTCTGCTGTTGTCTCCCACTCACACTCTCATTGCCATCTTTAATGTTTCTGTAGTGTTTCTCAATGTTGAAAATTTAAGGACTTCTGTGAATCATGTGAGAAGCTCTGCAATAAATAGAGACTCTTGCACATAATAGCTCTGGACTATAAGATGCTGTGTGAAGAGACAGGTTTTGAACCTATCCCTAACTCCCTCTCATCTGGACACTGTGGTCATCTTTCCATTTCTCCAGCAGTTGGCAGGGAGGGGTTGGAGAACTACCATGTTTACTCTGCTTTAAATAATATCAGAATTTAATCTAGGCGAGGATTCACTGACAGCCACTGCCCAACTCCTATGAACTGTCCCTTTGGGCTTGAGACTGCTTCAATAAACCTCAAGGAAGTAATAACCCTGGCCTAGTATTCCCCTCCCTATGCTGATCCCACCGACCTTGTCAACATAATGATTATTCTTATATGGACATTTAGCCATACTGCCATGGAGAGCAAAAAAAAAATCAAGGATCCCCAATAGCTCCATTTCCTCAAGTTTGAAAAACATGGAAAACATTGGTTTATTACATACTGGATTACAGTATAAGCCACACAGCTACAGTGATAGGTACAAATTAGGCAACTTGGCAAATTAAGAATGTCATGCTCAAAACTTTGCACAGTGTTATGGCTCTTCAGAAGTCAGGAAGGAGTTAATAATAATAAAAGAATAGAAGCCAAGTCTTTAGAGTGAAACAGGATCCGCACTTTTCACCTCAAAAAAAAAATGCGTGCTTCTCGTGGCTGAGGTTAATCAACTTCGGCAACACAACGAGAGAGGACTTGCACTTTCCATCCCTCTCAAAAATCCACTCCAACCAACCATTCTTAAAATAATGGTGAATACTGCTACTTTTTGTAAAATAATGGACAAACTATGGTGAAATAATGCTTCAAATAAGGGTTATTTGGGTGGTCCTAGTAACAATTCCTTGGAGTAGTTCTGCATCATGGGGTACACTACGTTCACGAGCTTTATCTCTCATAAAGTTTCCTCTTGTATCGACTTTGTGCTTCCCCAGTGTCTGCTGGAAACCAGCAGAAAAAGCAGGATTTCCCACTACCAATAGGTAAATGCAAGCAGCCCACATGTAGGTAGAACAGCCAGTCGCTCAATAATGGTTAAAAGCAAAGTTAGATGCAAAGTGAAATTGCCTTCCTCCAAATGGCTAATGACCATGTTCCAATAATCCACCAAGGGCATCAGTGCTCAAGGCCAAGACGGGGCAAGACCCTGATGGGACAGGATCCCTCAGTCGGGGCCATGGAGAAGTCGTAGGATCAGAAGTTGGGAATTTTGGACACGGCTCTGCCAGCAACTAGTGTGACTTTGGGGAACTTCCTCAGTTTCTCTCTCCATAGAACGAAGACCTGGAACAAGACAAAGCTTGTAAGCTCCCTGTCAGGATAAACTCCAAAGAAACTTAATTCAACTGCTTTTCCCCAAAATCCTCAATTCCCTAGCCTCCTTTTTCCCCCCAAATACCACCTGGCAAAGGCCTCCCTGGTAATGAACCCAATTATGTATCATCTCTGCATCATGACCCCTGGCAGTTGAGAGCCACAACGGGAGGAAGTGGCACACCCGAGGTTAGTGCCACTCCATCCCTGGCCAGAAGCCTTCACCCTCACTCCACAAAGGTCCTCCTCTGTTTAGGGAAAAGAGAAAACGCTCTCAATTCCCTCCCGCTTGCTCTGCTGACTTACTGCCATCGTTTTCCTCTTCCTGTCTCAGCAGAAAATGAGCTTGCCCCAGATCAAGCTCCATTGCTTATCACTATGCAAAGAGATGACATTCTTTTCTATTCTGCTGGAGGAGCCCCTCAGCATAAAATTTTACATAATCTATTAAAGAAAACACCCAAACACCCACCCTCCCTTATCTGCTCTGATTGCTGTTTCCTTTCTTAAGAGTTAAGGCCTTTGAAAGGGCAGTCTGTACTCAGCATGTCCCCTTTCTTATTCCAATTCCCTGTTCCACTCATCTCCCTCTGCCTTCTGTCCCTGACACCCAGTGGATACCTAGGGTTATCACCTCCCTATTGTTAAATCTAGTGGATGCTTTCCAGCCCTCAGGCTGAGAGCATCTGCTCTGAAATGTCCTTTCCCTGCTATTATGATTCTTTCCCTCTCTCTCCCTCTACCGCTTTCTCTCCCCACCCTCTGTCTCCCCCCTCCCATCTGTTCCCCTGTTCCCTAAATGTTGACCTCCCCCAAGTGTTGAAGGCTCCTCTTCCCTGCTTGGATCCACGTACCAACTTTCCAATATGTTTAACTTTTCTAAAACTAAACTAGTTATGCTCTCTCTGGGCTCCTTCTCCTTCTCCTTCTCCGTCTTCTTCTTCTCTTCTTCTTCTCCTTCTCCTCCTTCTTATCCTTCTTCTTCTTCTTTTTTTGAGACACGGTCTCACTGTGTCATCCAGACTAGACAGTGGTATCATCTTAGTTCACTGCAACCTCAAACTCCTGGGCTCAAGGGATCCTCCTGACTCAGCCTCCTGAGTAGCTGGGACTGCAGGCACACACCACCACACCCCAGCTAATTTTTCTATTTTTAGTAGAGACAGGGTCTCCTTCTTGCTCAGGCTGGTCTTGAACTCCTGAGCTCAAGGGATACTCCCACCTTGGCCCCCCAGAGTGCTAGGATTCCGGGAGTGAGCCACCGTGACTGGTCATCTATTTCCTTCTTAACTGGGGATCAGTAGTCACCTAATCACTGATATCAGAAACCTTAGCACAATCCTTTCATTTTTTTATCTTTAAATTTTTTTTAATTAAATTTTTCAGAGACAAGGTCTTGCTCTGTCGCCCAGGCTGGAGTACAGTAGCTCGATCATAGCTCACTGCAGCCTTGAACTCCTGGGCTCAAGCAATCCTCTCACCTGGGCCTCCTAAAATGCTAGGATTAAAAGTGTGAGCCACTGCACCTGGCCCTTTAGCACCATCCTAAAATTCGCCATTCCTCTCACCTCAATTATGTTGGGTTATTGATCATATCAATTCTATGTCCTTAGTGTCATTCGTTATCAGGCAGATGTGATCTGCTCATCACCACCCACAGAGGTTCTAAGGCACCAACGGATTAAAGCTCACCTCATCACATGGCCCTCATATAGCCTTTTTAAAGCCATTCATTCCTTCCATACCTCACCTATGTCATCTCCAACTCTATCCTCAGTTATCCTCTATATTCTTGCTAAAATAAATACCTGTGGTCTCCAAAATGCACCACACTGTCCCACTGCCAGGGCCTTTGCACATGCTTATCCTTCTGCTGGCATTCTCCCCACTCTCTCCTCCCCATCTTGGCTGACATACTCATGGTTCAAGACTCAGGTTGACCACGAGCCTCCCTGCAGGTGCTAACCTAGGTGGGTTCTCCTCTAGGCCTCTGCTTGACTTTCCAGGTATTAGTTTCTTAGGGCTGCCATTCCCAACTGCTGCAAACCGGGTGGTTAAAACAGAAGAAACTAATTCTCTCATGGTTCTGGATGCTTGAAGTCCGAAATCAAGGTATCCCTGTGGAGACTCAAGACAAGATTCCTTCCTTGCTGTGCCTCGCTCCTGGTGTCCCAGGCCATCTTCGATGTTCCTTGGCTTGTAAGTGCATCACTTTGGTCTCTGCCTGTGTCTTTGCATTATCTTCTCTGTGTCCTCTCATTATAAGGACACCAGTCATTAGATTTAGGGCCTACCCTAATCAAGTATGGCCTCATCTTGAGGTCTACAGGGACTCATTTCCAAATAAGATCACATTCTGAGGTTCTAGGACATGAATTGGGGGGGGGCACTATTCAACACACTACCTGTCATAAAATTCATGCTACTGTAATGAAGCCAGCCATTTATTTTTCCCATTTCCCCCATTAGACAATGAGGTCTTTGAGGACAGGACCATGAAATACTCATCTTTGAATTTCTGCTGTCCAGTCCAGTACCTGGCATATAGCAGAAATTTAAAATGTTTTTGAAAGCTCAATGATCTGCTGATAGGGTTTTCTCTTTTAACAATTAAATTTCCCCTAATTTGATACCCCTGACTTCTTCCTACTTCAACTTTATTTGTACTTCACTTGCTGTTCTTTAGGTCTTTATTCCTATCTTCAATATATCTTCTGTATTGTGTCTTTTACTCTTAGTTCAGTCCCAGACACCTCCTATAAAACATAAGGGTTCCACAGAAAAAATGTTAGAGAGAAGCAGGTGGACGCCTGGTGTCAATAGACAGCTGAAAAGTGAAAAATAGATGAGAGTGTGACATAGTTTATTATGAAATATCTGGTCCTCTAGATACATCCCCAAGTGTATCCAGAGCCTCTTTGGTTATGATTCCTTAACTAGTGGCCTTGAACACAGGAATTTTCAGTGAGGTGCTGAATCGGTGTTACCATGAGGGTGAGATTAAGTGTGAGTATCAGCATCACAGGCTAAGCTTCTGTCACAGATAAACTAAACATAAACAGCAAGAAAAAAACTGGCCCTAACAAGGTGGAAGTTTATTCCTATATTAGCCATAGTCAGATAGTCCAGGGAGGCCGGGGGTTGGGGCGGTATGTCCCATGCTCCTACTTCCTTCTGCCCTGTTGCTCTGCAGCTGCTCTGTCCAATATTCAGCCGCTACCCACATGTGGCTCTGAGCTCTTGAAACGTGGCTACTCCAAACCAGGATATCTTGTAAGCATATAATAAACACCGCATTTCAATGACTTTATGCAGAATTAAAAAAAATGTAAAAGATCTCATTAATAATTTTATATTGGCTGAATTTTGAAGTAATTATTTTGAATGTATTAGGTTAAAGATATGTTATTAAATTTAATTTTATCCATTTCTTTTTTTTTAAAGCTTAGAAATTTTTAAATTGTACTCGTGGGCCCCATTATATTTCTTTGAGATGACGCTGTTCTAGAATACAGTGTATGGTAAAAGCTAATTCTCAGTACCACATACACGGTCAGCTAGCAGCAAAAAAAGAAAAAAAGTAGAGGGCAAATAATTTCCTTTTAAGGAATGATGTGCAATTTGCACATGTCAGTTCACTCACATTCCATTGGTGAGAGCTCAGTCACGTGGCTGCACCAGGCAGCACAGAATGCAAGGAAATGTGGTGTGTGGATGGGCAGCCATGTGCCATATTGGAAAGAAAGGAGGAAGAATGGTTCTGGGGTAACAGATACTAACCACGCTCTCTCGCAGGTTTGTTTCTGAAGAGAGGCATGAGAGTTGGCTTTGTCTAGAAGGGAATTGAAAGGACTTATTACCTGGGGGAGGAGATGGGGAATAATGAAGTAGGAGGACATTCAGAAACCTAATGCAAAATAACCAAACTGAGATATTTCAACATCTGGATTGAGAAAGTAAAACAAGGAAGAAGAGATAAACAGTGGCTCAGGGCAAAAAAGTCTGCCAGGGTAGGAGATGTCCTTGTACCCTAAGCAGTGTGAAGCAGGAAGGGAGCAGGGATGTCTGCGTAGCCACCTTCCTGATTCTGTAACTAGGGCCTAGGAAGTTTGGCTATGGTTTTGCTCCCAAACATTGGAGAATTGATATGAGAAATCAATAGCAAAGTGAGATCTAAAGAGCTTGGAATTGCTCAGATTGACAGGAGGGGAAAGAGAATTGTGGCAGGGAAGAAAGCTCAGTGATGGAGTCCTGCAAAGATGGTGACTTGAAGACATGCCCTTCACTTGAGCTCCTTCCTGACTCCTTCTTGGTAGGGGTGCCACAGCACGGGAAGGCACCAGGACACGTGTGCGGCTGCAATTCTAACAGAATCTCTCAGGGAGAAAGTAAATCACCTTCAGAGTAGAGTGCTTGATCCTCACTGAGGCCAGAGATAAAAAGCCCAGACCGTGTGATTCTCTGAGGGGTTTGAGTCTCTAACTCTGCTCAAATGGCAGCCTGTACTCCTGTCTTCCTAGGGAGGACTGACTGTCAGCCTTTGCTGCGTTGAGTTGACTGAAGAAAAGGCAACTAGGTGACTGAGTTATTTACTTTCCATGGTCAAGGGAGAGCTACTTCTTATTCTTAGGGAGGCCTAGGAGCACAGAGGGTTCTTCCTTCTGTTTTAAGAGGGTGGTTGGATTTTTGACAGGTTATGTTCCACCAATTCATGAGAGTAATTATAAAATAATATTGAAAAATATTATGAAGCCATGTATAGCAAATAGTAAACTAAATAGGAACAATCTTAAGGACTATCGAAGGGCAGAAACTATCAGATTGGGCTAAAAAGTTAAAAATCCAGTGGATTTTAGGGGCATGCCTAAACAAATTGACAAAAAATATTAAACATAATGTAGTGGAGAACCATGAGCTCACACTGGCTTGGTAACTGGTCTGTGCTGATCCCAGCATCACCATAAGTGTGAACTAAAATAAAATCTTAAGACTCCCTGCCCCACCAATGAACTCCCACCTGGCCAAGGGGATACCCTAAAACTGAGTTGCAGGCCAAGAGAGGCAGGTCAGACATGCCTCATCATACCCCCTCGCTTCTTGTAGGTATCCTTGGTAACTCAATGACAGGCCTGAGGCTATGCAAGACAAACCCGCAGGCCCTCAATTTACACAACAAATATATGGCATTAGCTTTTTTACTAACAGACCTCCTATCTTAACTTAAAACATTCTAAGCCTTTATA
>CAUYRT010080419.1:0-53168 GCA_963574885.1 Lepilemur ruficaudatus | reverse complement strand
GACAGAGTAGGTTTTTGAATGTAACAAGATAAGTCAACTTGAGTGGTAATATATTTTGGGAAATCAGCTCACTACAAATTGTGACTGTAAACATTGTACTGTAAATGTTTTGTAGTTTTCCCCCAATAAAATTTTCTGAAGAAAAAAAAAAAGTTTTTTTTAACTTAGAATAAATTCAAATTTAAGAATATGTTTATTACTTAAGTTATGGGTTTTCTAATCACTGCTGAGATAAAGTAAAAACAAATATCTAAAAAAATAATAATAATAAAAATAAAGGTGAAACTCTTACTAACTAGTTGTTTTCCACTCTTCCTTCCCCAAGGATCCCTGTTTCTTAGTATGGGAAGAGATTTCTCATGTTAAATTTTAATTTTTTAGTAAACATGGTTAACTTTTTAACCCTGAGAGTGTGTTACGGTATTTTTAAAAGTCTCAAAGTTCTTAATTTCCTAGTTTTCTTCTAAAAGAAATTCCTTTATTTCACTCTAGAGAAAACTTACTGCCTTCTCTTGACTAATACGTTTCTTGAAAATATGTTTGTCATTTGTTTTTCACCAAAGACATTATTCAAAGATAAATGTATTATATCAAAATAATGCAAAAGAATAAAAGTGCTATCATAATTGGATAAATATATAGCAGCAGACTGTTTTCTAATGTTAATATGTTTAATTGTTTGTAAGATTTAGGAGCAGAATATGA
The DNA here is from genome assembly GCA_963574885.1 of Lepilemur ruficaudatus. Classification (NCBI taxonomy): domain Eukaryota; kingdom Metazoa; phylum Chordata; class Mammalia; order Primates; family Lepilemuridae; genus Lepilemur; species Lepilemur ruficaudatus. The sequence continues at coordinate 52,463 of CAUYRT010080419.1, read as the reverse complement.
AGGCAATGAAAGGAAAATAGTACCCCAAGCAAAAACAGTAAATATTTTCAATGAATAAAATTATGATGAGGATTTAAAACATCAATCTCTAATACATTCAGGGAAATATCCTACCATAACCTTGTCACCATCCTTGGTTTTCAAGGGCTTTTGACCTGATCTAATGGTTCTGGTGCCAGACATATCTATTTATTTAGCAGGCTAAATTATCTTGATTTCAACTATAGAGTCATCATTAAGTTGCATGCATTAATATGCACATGATAATATGCAGAGTTAAAAAGCAGCACAATATCTAGGTTAGTGGAAATTGCCTAAAGAAAAGCAAAAATATAAGCTTATTTATTACATCTATAATTTTATAAATATGTTTTGGGGTGAGTTGCAGATAGTCCATTATTAATGCACTATCCCCAAAACATCCTCATCCAGCTGTAAAATCTTTGAGTGGGTTAAGTTGTCTTGGCCCAAACTCAACTCAGTATTTTTCTGCTGTTTCATATAAAACAAACAATAGCAGGTACTTGTATATAAATCTCAGAACCTGCCACTCTCATTTGCTATAGACCCATATCCCATCAATGTACTAAGGTATGTAGGAGGCATGGAAAAGGTTATTTCTACTCCAACTGAGAAGTATCAAGGCTGATTCCCACTATAATTTGAAAGTAGCAATACACTAAAATTTATTAAGCAGAAATTGTACCTACCACTTCTATAGTTGTGTCTTTGTTCATCTGATAGTATTGTTAAATTTAGTATGAGGTATCCTGACATGCTACCTCCTCTTTCCAGAATTATTGCATAATTTTATAAACAAAGGGTAAGTGGCATAAAAAGAGAAGCACTGTACTATGTCATTTAACAACATTGGCTTATTTAATGTTCAACTGCCCATGAAGTGAGCATTACTGCCTGACCATTGCAAGTGAGGAAATGAAAGGGAGGCTCAGAAAGCATGATTAATTTGCTCAAGGTCACACAGCATTTAAATCTGGTCAACCAGGGCTTGAACAGCATTCAAGAAGGAGCGAAAGACAGGGAAAGGAGTGGTTTTACAAAAACGTAAAGAATTTTGCAAATTTTGTTTTTTGAGACTTGGTCTTTAAAAGTGTTTCAGAGGTTAAGTTCAAAGTTAAGGAATGTATGTATTTCAAGGAGAAAAAAAAGGAGAGGAGCTTTTGGATTTGGGATGTGGAGATATAAGTAGATGGGCAGAGGAAGAGCCTACAGAAGAAGAAACGGAAGTGTGTAGGAGATGAGACAGGATCAAAATAGAAGCAGGGATTGCATCAAACGTAGCCTAGAGCAGTCCTTCTCAAATAGCTCAGTCTCTGCATTCTGTAGATAAAGAGCAAGAGGAGTTTGGACTAGTGTAAACTTTAGGGAGCTTGAACTTTTATTTAAAAGCATGGAGAACTCATGAGCAAAAGTGGAATAGAAAACTGTGCCTGGAGTGGTTTTCCCTAAAGAGGATCTCAAGCACTTCTGACCAGGAATAACCAGATGCCACACACGTGAGCTTCTGAGCTGCTACACTTTGATGGTTGATGGTATGGTAAAAACCATATTAAAGAGCTTAACAAAACTTCCTTCTCTCTCTCTTTTTTCTTTTTTTTTTTTATAGACTGTGTTCTCACTCTGTCACCCAGGCTGGGGCACCATGAAACAATCATAGCTCACTGTTGCCTAGAACTCCTGGGCTCAAGAGACCTTCTCGCCTCAGTTGCTCCAGTAGCTAGGACTATGGGCACGTGCCACCAAACCTGCCTAATTTTTTTCATTTTTATTTTTTTAAGAGACAGGGTCTCACTATGTTGCCAAAGCTGGTCTGGAACTCCTGGCCTCAAGCAATCTTCTTGTCTCAGCCTCCCCAGTCACTGGGATGCTGGGACACTGGGATTACAGGCTTGAGTCACCGCAGCCCCCCAGAAAACTTTTTAATACTTGATTTTCCTCCTGAAATTGACTTACATTAAATGTAACTATTTAGGATCTGGTAATAAAATTAAAATGTACCCATCATAGACCTTATCTTCTATGCGCTCTAGGCCTAGAGAGTAACATTTTAAGACCAACAAGTGGGTGTCAAAGATAGGTAAGTAAGTTCTATAAAAGACATTTATATAGACAAACCGTAAAACTGCGGCCCCCAACCCCCAGGATGAAGATGGGCACCAGGCACAGGCCAGCACTGGTCTGCAGCACGTCAGGAACCGCTGCACGGCCAGAGGCGAGATGCAGGGGAGAGGGAAGCCCCACCTGCACCCACAGCCGCTCCCGTCACCGCCCAGCCCAGCTCCCTGGCTCCCTGTCAGATCAGCGGCACCTCCCCCCACCCTTGGTCTGTGGAAAAACTGTCTTCCATGAAACTGGTCCCTGGTGTCAAAAAGGTTGGGGACCACTGCTGTAAAACATGTTAAAGATGAGGAGAGTTAAATTAGACTGATAGAAGAATATTAATATGATATATTTTTTAAAAAACCACCTGGCTCCACAAAATCATGTGTGACGGATCATTGTTCCTGTGTTCTATTTGATATAAAAGCAAAGAACTCACTTTTTTTTTTTCCAACTACTACTCTGGCAGACAAATAATCTCAATTAACTTTGCACATATTTGCATTACAGCAATTGTCATTCTTCAGTGCCTTTGACTGTCTACACTCTGTTCCTTTTCTGGACCTATAAGCTTATTAAAAATAGGGTGCAAGGTCTATTCATGACGTTTTTATCTTTACATTTGTGACTAACAAAATTTCTGGCACATAAGTAAACATCAATACCTGACTGATGAAATAACCTTCCAACCAACTGGCCAGTGAATGAAGCCAATGGAGAGTGTATGGGTCACCAAATGAATGGCTAATCAGACACTCCTTCACTGGAATAAGCTACAGTGGCATTAAATATTTCCACTGTTAGAGATATTCAAGAGGAGGCCTCCTTACCATTTGCTGTGAATATAGCAGAGGGAACTCAAACATGGGGTGAGTGATAGACTAAGCTCGCTTTGTTAGGCTTCTGTCCAGCCAAGAGCCCCATATTAAATTCATTATTTATGGCAATAAAAGAATGCAGCCTTTCTGTGGGACATGTAGGAATATATATTTTCGGATTACAGTAAGGCCCATAACAATCACACACATTTTTTTTCTAGGCACATATGCTTTCATTTGCTGATGGTGTGATGGCTAGTTCTTGATGGCAAGCTACTCTGCAACACAAGACTCCATTTCAAAGGAAGGTGATGGCGAATAGCACTAAAGAAAGGCTGTGCTCAGAGGGGGCTGCTCAGTTCTGAACACTACAGTGCCCATTAGCCTTGGGAGAAATACTTCCGAAAAAGAGAGTAAGGTGGAGCTGTTCTTGCTGGAAGGGACAAGCCCCATGGTCAAGGGCATGGTCAGTGGCACAACAGTTCCCCAAGACGGTCAGAAAAATGGAGCCCCTTACCTTTAGAAAACTCATAAGGGAACAAATACAATGTATTTTTTAATAATTTTCCAATGGAATTACTACTAGGGACCCTAAATTTAGAATAGGCAAATAAACAAAAAGAAATAGAGGGAAAGAGGGAAAAAGGAAGCGAGGGAGGGAAGGAGGGAATCCACCCAGAAGGTGATCTCTGATAAAGTCTTAGGTCACAGTATTCAAGACATGTTTCTAGGGACAACCAGAAGAAAAGAAATACCATCATCTCTTGCTACCATCCCTCCTCACCATGTTCTAGCTGTTCCATCTCTCGTCTATCTTCCAGATTCCGAAAGGCGATGGCATCGCCACGGCCACTGCCTTCCATCTTCCTGTAACTCCCTCCGCCAGATCTTCAGTGGCTCCTGGCTCCAGCTCATGGTTCAGCTGCCCATCTCAGAGATTCTCTACCAACCAGAGCATCTTAGCCTCCCCAACACTACCGTTATTTTTAACTTGGCTCTTTGATTAGGTCCTTTGTGGCACTTGTCACAATTTGTAATTATTGTATTTAATCTGTTTACTTTCTTATATTCTACTTTGCCCATTAGAATATAAGCTCCATGAGAGCAAGTACAGTTTTGTGTTGTTCACTGCTACATCCCCAGCACCTTCTGCAATTCCTGGCATGGACCTGGAGTTCAGTAAATATATGTAGAAGGAGAGGGAAAGAAGAGAATCAGGGGCAGAGGAAGAAATACTTGGAGCATCTATCTTATAATAGTCTTCCCTAATTCCATTCAATATCTATTTATTGAATAGCTACTATTGACTGCAGGAAGCCACTGCATTCTATAGAACTGAGTATCATTCTCTCCATAAAGAAAGTCTCAGAAGAAATATAGATACCATATTTAGTTAATGCTTCATTGTTATTGCAAAATAGTGAAAGAAAAGAAAAGAAAAGGAAAGGAAAGGAAAGAAAAGAAAAGAAAAGAAAAGAAAAGAAAAGAAAAGAAAAGAAAAGAAAAGAAAAGAAAAGAAAAGAAAGCAGCTCCAGCTTCATTTCTTGACCCCAATCCACAACTTTTTGTCCTATAACCTAAGAACTACAGGAAATAGCAATGAATCACACTCCCAACAACTTCTATTTCTTGTTTTCTTGCCATTGGCTCTATTCACCCACTTCAAGAGTCTTAAGTCAATCAAACTTTTATAACCAAATCTCCTTAACAAATGCAAAACTCACTTCCCACCAAACAATCCTAATTTAGCACAAACTTTAAATTTCAAGGGAAATTTGAACGTGCTTTGCTTTAAATGTCAGGACTGGATATTCAGACGGAATAATTAACAGGGAGGAGACATTTCTTTCCAATAAAAAAAGATTGCTAGTTTGTGCAAAGTACTGAGAATATTATATTTTAAATATGCCTGTTTCTATAGGCTACTAATGGGCATTCTGCTGATCACATAAAGGATGCTTCTTTGCGCTGATTACCAGGAAGATGAGAAGATTTGCAATGCAATTCAAAGAATAGACATTGCCTCTTAAAAGTCAGATGTATCAACTTGCCCCTCCTACTATGCCTGTAGTTTTCAATTAACATTACTCATTTTCACAGTAATCTAGAATCCCTTTCCCATGTGCATGAGGCCAGTGGATTTTTTTCTTGCTATTATATAATTTCATATATATTTCTTATAAAAGTAAGCACATTTTTTAAACTCTGTATTGTTTAGTAATGAAAAGGGTTCATGTAGTTGTATAAACAGTTTGGAAATTCTACAGAAACATATTAGGATTTTCCAGGTTTAATGTTGAGAATCTGATAATTGTGACTGAAAAGCTAAGTTATATACTGATGTATAATTTTCCAATTCATTGGGGGTGAAATTAAGCTCTAAAGGTGTCAAAAGCTCTCAAGATACCAGAAAACAAACTGAAAGCAGATCTTCAGAAATTATTTTTTTCCCAACACAAAAGTTTTCACACCACACCCCATTTTCTCTACAAGTTTTTTTTCTGAAGGTCCTTAAATTTCTCTAATTATATTGGGGAAGACTTCTCCATTAGCTATTAAAATGTACTGTCTCTCTTTAATACTTACCCCTAATGTGTTCTTACAGAGGGAGTAGGCTGTGGGTTTCCACCAGTACCAGGGAGATATAATCAGCTCTCACAGGAGGTGGCAGAAAGGGTTGAACTACAACTTTGATCAAATCTGCGAGTACTGAATGGAATCTATGAATCCAAAGGTTTCCTATATTGAAAAGTTTTATCATGGTTTTAGTGTCTTGTCAACAGATGTGATATTTATTAACTTTAAATGTCTCCAAAGACTTACTGAAAGATCAGTGATAATTTAAAGTGAGGTAAATACACCCAATAACTAACTGTGGCAATCACTTAGGGCACTAAAAGAAAAATTACATTTAGCTATTTTTTCCTTTTCATTTTCATTTGCCTTCATTTTTATAATGTCTGTTATATTAGGAAATGAAGACGTGTATCATAAATGTTTTTGCGTTATAAGGTGTGAGTGCTCAAATCATTACAGCTTGAAGATGCACAATCAAGACCATCGAAAAGACTGGATGAAGTCATACAATCAGGAAGACATGCGAAAAGCCCTCATCTTAATCAAAGGTGTACTAAGTATCGAGCTATTGATGTCATCGTCAGTGTCAGGACAAAGGCAAAGTAAAATAGTTTCTAAAAAGAGAAAACTGATTTTCCTATGTATTAATAAAATACGGACTCCAGAGACAAAATACATAGAAAAGACTGTTTTTAAGAGAAAAATTTAGGTGATAATTGCCTGGTGTCTTAGTCATTTTGGACTTCTGTAACAAAAATACCATAGACTAGATGATGGCTTAAACAACAGGCATTTATTTATCCGTGTTCTGGAGGCTAGGAGTCTGACATCAGGGTGCCAGCATGGTCAGGTGGTGGTGCAGGCTTTCTTCCTGGTGTGTAAATGGCAATCTTCCGCTTGTATCTTCACATGGCAGAGAGCAGAGTTAGCTCTATGGCCCCTTCTGATAAGGACATTACTCTCATTCCTGAGGACTCTACCCTTGTGACCTAATCATTCCCCAAAGACCCCACCTCCAAACACCATCACCCAATCTAAACCATTGGGGTTTAGATTTCCACATATGAATTTTGGGGGGACATATTCAGTCCCTATCACCAGGGGACAGAGAACTTTACAAGGATGCCACAAAGATACTTTGAATGATGAATTGCCCCTCCTCCCATTTGCCTTGCTAAATTGCTTCAGACACAGAGACTTATGAAAGAAAATGAATATTTTCTCTTTAGTCATTATCATGCTTAAGGAAATTATGCTAAACTCATTTGCATGTAGATGATTCAGCCTTTTGAATGATTTCCTTAACTAACATAGTTATTATAGATGAAGTTATATAATAGAAAAACTCAAAAAGAGGTTGTAACCACCCTTGATATACCTTTGATATATTCTAACTCATAAAAAAATATTGCTAACGATTGAAACCAATTGATTTTGTGGAATATTTGTTGAGTCTATAGAAGAGTCTTTGTAATTACCTTTTGCATTTCAAATGTAAACTTAGGACAATTATGAAAAAAAAAGAGTTTTTTTTTTTAATTTCCTGCCTAGTGTTTTATCATTAGTTGTTCAATCATGATCATTTATATTTATATAGCACTTACTATGTGTCAGGTACTGTTCTGATTCTTGTTTGTTATTTCATATTATTGCCTTAATAACTTTATGACTTATGTATTATTAGGTAACATGATTATCATAGCTTTACAGAGAAGAAAGTTAAGGCAGAGAGAAGTTAAGTCACTTACCCCAAGGTCTCACGGATGGTAAATCATGGAGCTGGAATTCAAACCCAAGTGGTCTGGCTCCACAATCTTTGCTTTTAACCCCACTACCCTAAACTGACTCTGAATAAGGATAAATAAGACAAGTTTGACACTCTGACTCATACACAGAATAAGTTAAAGAAAAGAAGGGGGAAACTGGAGTAGGCCAGCATAATTACTTATGAAGATCCTCTGTGGGATCTTATACAAAGTGTGCTGAATGATTTTTATCTTTTAACAAAACAACAACAAAAATACAACTGTTGACTAACTACTTATTCCCCTTGCCTAGACTCATAAGAATTAGTGGCAATAAAGATGAGTGAAAAACTTCCATAATATTTGTAATTCCATAATAACTTTGCACCCCAAGTCTTGTGAGCACAAAGAGAAGGAGATAAAAGGAAACCAGAAAAATACACAAGCCTTTCTGAAAGGGCTATGGCCCATAATGGTGATTGAGAGCCAATCTCCTCAACGTTTGCTTTTGCTCTCAGATGCAATCACAATCACGCCAGAAGTAGTTAATTATATACCCTCCCCTTTGCTACTTTCATATTTTGTATGTTCTGTTTCATTGCACTAACACACTATTATAGCTGCCTGGCATCTTTCGAAGGGCTTCTGTTCCAGCTCAGAACTAACTTTACAGTTGCTCTCTCTGTGACTCAAATAACTGCTCTGTGCTTTGCTGCCAATCTCCAATCTGAAACTTCTCTCTCTGGGTCCCTCTAGTCTTTAGGGCTTTGGCTTCATATCCAGTTTGAGTCTTTCTTTCCAGTCAAATGGATCACCTGTCCAGGTTTACTTATACTACTACGGTAGAGCATAGTGATTCTGAAAACCTGAAATCTGATATGCTCCAAAATATGAAACATTTTGAGGGTCAACATGACACCACCAAAAGTTACCCTGAACACATGATTTATTCACTGTATCAATGGCATGTCCTATTTTTTACTGCTAAGCACTTATGTGTTAATAAGTGTAAGAAAATGATTGCTTATCAATAGCTTATAAATTCAGAGTCAGGAATGATGGTGATGCCAAATAACCACAGATTGTCCACATGGGTGGCTGAGATAGTGACACCTCTGCTTTCTGATGGTTCAAGGAACATAAATTCTGTTTCATATACAAACTATTAAAAATATTCTATAAAATTACCTACCGTCTATGTATATAAGGTATATATATATATATACATATATATATATATGAAACATAAATAAATTTCCTGTTTAGACTTGGGTTCCTTCCTCAAAATATCTCATTATGTATATGAAAATATTCCAAAATCTGAAAAAATCTAACAACCAAAACAATTCTGATCCCAAGCATTTTGGACTAGGGATGCTCCTGTACTACTAACAGCTACCTGCAGGCAACATGCTAGGTACTGGACACTTAGCTGCAAATGCTGATTAAACTATGCAAGGCAAGAACTATTATTCCTATAGTCCTCTAATGTACAAAGGAGGTCAGAGGTTTCTCTTGGGAAATAACTTTTGAGCTGAGATTGCAAGTATGAAAAGGGTTTCAACTTGTGAAGATCAGAGACAAAACTTCTCCAGGCAGAAGGTTCAGAATATGCAAAGGTTTTCAAGTAGGAAAACCTGGTACTGACAACAAGTTAATGTGGCTGGAGAAAACATGTGAGGGTAAGAGTAATAGGATGGTAGGAGATGAGGGGTCCATGCAGGCCAGACAGGACTGAGCAATGCTGGCTTCATGACATTATTTCCTCCTGTCAGTTATGTACTTAGTAATGCCATGGACTATGTTTCTGTGTTTTATTCATGTGGGCTCCCAGCACCTAGCACATGTGTTGACCTTTGAGTATTTGAATATTGGTTTTGGGATTGTTGGTGGCATTGGTGATGGAATTGTTGGTGGCATTGGTGATGGAATTGTCTGTCGGCTGCATCCACCGTGGAATTGTTGGTGGTACTGGTCGTGGAATTCTGAATGACATTGTGGTGGTATTAGTATTTAAATAGAAGCACAGTGAATGTCTATTGAAGATCACCTTCTAAATGAAGACCTGTATCCATGTGCCATATATTACAATTCATATCATTCAAAGGCAAATAATAGTTAACATTGAAGCCTAGATTAAGAGGTGAAAAGCAATTAAAATGGTTCACCTGGTTTTATTAACATGCTTGAACAGAGGTAGACCCAAGGATTCACAGAAAGCTGAATTTAAATAATTTACATTCCTTAATAACTACATCCCCAACATAATTCTTTCTGCATTTCTAAAATATGCTCTTAACTCTTGTGTAAATACAGCCTAACTCTACCTGAATCTCTTAGGTGTGATGTTGTCACCTGGGAATGTTCTCCATATGGTAACAGATTTAGAGAGCTTTAAGACTGATTTTATATTTCTCTTAGTAATTCTGTATTCATGCAGAAAAGCAAAGTGGTCAGGAAAACCTGCTCTTTTGTGAGAATGTTATCCACCAGCTAGCAGGACTTAAATAATCGCAAGTTCCCTTAAAAATTTAAAAGCACCCTCATAGCAGATATTACTACGGAATGAGTAAGGCATAGTTCCTGATCGTCAGTAGCTGTCTAATGATACCATTTATTTAGCATCAGATACTTGCAGTAATCTCATAATACCTATTATTTTACTTAATCTAATGGAAATGTTATTATTCCAACTTTATATTTAAGGAAACTGAGATCCAGAGAAGTAACTGTCTTTCCTATTAGGAAAGCCATGGACTTGTCAGTAACCAACTTTACCTCCCTCCATGCCCCTTACATAAGGACACCAGGATATATTTAAGTATTATTTAGTGACATCAATGAATATTAAAGATAAGGATCTAAGGTCCATGGGAGATAAGTCCTTAGCAGACTTCCAGGGCACCCTCAGAGTCCTTAGGAAAGGATTCAGGGGCAATGAATCACCTGAATGATGGACACTGATGATGAATCTGAGGTGCATACGAGCATGCACTGTCTGAGCAGGTTGACAGATTTTGACCAGTGTATTATGATAGAGTGATAGGGCTGGGGAGGGCAGGAGACCTAAGTGCACTGGGTCGAATAATGGTCAGTTAACCTCAATGAGTAACCAATTAATTAATTATTTTGTGCTTTTTCTCATAACATTTTATCCAAAGGAATTTAAAGCAAAACTCTATATCAAAATAAGAAATTTTTTTTTTCTTAACTCCATCACTAATCTGGTTATGTCCAACTCATGGATTTCCAAAATTCTACAATCAGAAAGTTGGCCCTTTAAATCAAAGCACTATCTTTTGCAATAAATTGGGAATTACTACATATAGTATATCCTATAGCAAATTAATTTGCCTGTGTCCTTTCTTCAGAGCAGTTTTGATTGATCAAGTTGAGAGTGTGGTAAGAACTATAATAAATAAAAGACAGCTTTCAAAGTGAAAGACTAGAGGTGATTTCTGCCAACTTACAATTTAACAATTACAATTTGAAAAACTTTGGATTGACCTAGGCGTAGACCTAGTAGAGATGTGTACATGCTCACCAAAGATGCATATATTAGACCATTAAGAAAGTGCTGCTGTCAACAGCTAAAACTGGAATGAACAAAATTTCCACCAGTTCTAGAATGGATAAAATAATTGTCATATATTCATGCAAAGGAACACAATAAGCACCAAGAGTAACTTAATTATTGTTACATGACAATAATTGGATGAATCTGACTGATGTGATGATCAGTGGGAAAAAAAAAACCTACACTAAAGAGTTCATATTAGGTGGTTCTATTTATCTAAATACAAAAACAGGTGAATCTAAGATATGCTGCTAGAAGTCAGGACTGTGACTACCCTCATGGGGGTAGGACAGTTAGTGACCAGTGGGAAGCAGAAGGGGAGATTTTGTGGTACTGCTTATAGGCTGTATGTTCAGTTTTTGAAAATTCTTTGGGCTCTACGCTAATGACATCGTCATTTTTTTGTATATATATAGGGTCAAAAAAAAAAAAAAGAAAAAGAAAAAGAAAAAGCCAGTGATTTTGCATCCGAATCCTACCTTTAAGATTAGGTCCCTAACAGGATATACAATCTCAAATGATCACTTAATCTCTCTAAATCCTAAATTCTTTTTCTATAAAATAAAACAGAGGCACACCACCGCTGATTAAAAGAGATGATAGATTGTGATGTGCTTTGTAAATTATAAAGTTCTGTACAGCTGCTAATTATTTAGACCAGCGGTTTGCCACCCTAGTTGTGAATCAAATTCACCTAAAGAGATTAACAGGGGCAAATAAATAAGCACTCTATTCCCACCACCCTAGAGATTCTGAGGTCTGGGAAAGAACCAGTGTGGCTCTATTTTTAGCAGCTCCACAGGTGATACAGCCACAGTTTTAGACCACTGATTTAGAAAATATCTCCTTATTTCAAAAGTTAATACACCATTTCAGGTATGTTTCTGGCATTTGTGTAACTCATCTATATTTTGCCAATCACAAGTTGCATACATAATAGATTTTCAGAAAGTCTAACGCAGTTGGAATAACAAAACCTGAAGAGTGAGCAAGGCTGATGAGCTAAAAGATATCTCACATTAAACCAGGCACCCTGAAGTGGAAATTCTGTGTGTGTGTGTGTGTGTGTGTCTGTGTGTATGTGTGTGGGAAACTCACAAACATATTATAAGAGCAGAACATCTTCTTAGTAATATCCAAAGCCTGAGTATATTCCATTGCTTATCTATGCCAGAAATCATGATCCAATTTTTGCTTCAGTTTTGTTTTTCCTCCACTTACGAAATGAACACCAGATGTCAGAACAGTTTTTGATAACATTTCTTTTGACATCTTTTTTGTGTTTTTAATAGTATGTTGTTTCAACAACGGGGCTCTTTAGACTTATAAAATTGCTAGAATTCAAGAAGTACGTGAATTCCCACCAATGAGTAGAATGCAGACAATCAGAATGGCTTGAAGTTTTTCTTTGAATTCCTATGAAATTCAAATTGCTTCATTTCTTTCCCCTTAATTTCTAATTTTCTCCTTAGACAAATTCATTACACACAAGAAAGGGTTCATAGTAAAGCAATCCAACATTTGCATGTTGCTTGTATATATGTTGTTCCAATAGTAGATAAAAAATGTTGAATTTAACAGATTAGTCATTTTGAGACTAGATTATTTCCTATAGCTAAAGATAAGATTCTACATTTTATGTAGTCTAGTTGTTAAAGTGCAGTTAAAACCAACAACTCTCCCTTGAATCTATACAGCTATATTTGTGGGAGATTTTTCGCAGGCCAACACATAGTATTACAGTGGATTACATTTAAATTCAATTTTTAGTGCTGTCGTATGTAAATTAAGTGCCACCTTTACTTTTTCTTTTAGGATCCTGGTTAATATTATTCATAGCCTAGAAAAGAATCTGTTCTAGTATTATTCTACTCTTTTTCCTCATATATTTTATATATCTGGAAGATATGTGGATATACAAGATAAAATGTATCTTCTATATATACATATGTTATATATTTAGAAGAGTTTATCACCTAGATAACAATTTGAATGTTTTTAAAAAAATAAAATAATGAAAAGCCACTTACTAATGCAATCACTTCTCAAATTTTCCTTAGAAACTTGCTTAAACTTAATTAAGGATAATTCATTAATTTCCAGCTATATTAAAAAATAAAGCACCACAAAAATAATAGGTACATCATTTATTACTAAGTCAATGTGGAAGAAAATAGAAACTACAGAGGTAAAAACTGAGTATTAATATCAGGACAATACGGAATTTTCCATTTTTAACAGATCATGTCATCAAAGAGATAATACAGAGAATTATAGAATATTCAACATCAAACATTAAAAATGCATATTCTGATTAGTGTTATTTTACTAGTTATAAATAATTTAAACAAAATTTTGGTACTGCCCTGTTATTTGACTTTTTAAAAAAATCTTCTTTAAAGAAAATCTTATCCTTATCCCCTTACACAGTGTAGGGATAAAATCCTTGCACAACTCTGTGCAGAGAATATGCTGAGTTAAATGTCCTTAGTACTCTGCCTCTTTCCTTACTGTTGCTCCTTGAAGCCATCTGAAGGTCACCTACTATGCTTGTGGACCTATTCCAGTCCTCACAGCTTATATTTGCAGGTGTCTCTCACTGTCCTCCATCCCTTTAATCTATGTTTTCTTCTCTCTTCTTCTTCTTCCCCTGAAATTGCCCCCTTCCTTCCCATGTGAGTTGAGGGACTTTCAATCCACTAGGGGACCACTGCCTTGTTTCCCCAATTCTATATCAGAAGATGAGTCAGTCAGAGTTTTTCAGGGATCATCTTTGATATGGATGTCTTGCTAAACTTGGCGGACCCTGGGTTTTGGGTTTTGTTTTGTTTTCTTCTTCATTTTGGTGATAGTATAATCTTGATGCAGCAAAGATCTAGAAAGATGAAGTTACTTTTGGCCAAAATGAGACAGACAACTGATTTCAACATTTCTTTTTTTCTAGGTATGTGACAAAGACAGATGATTAAACTCTCTCAAACGGCAGTTTTAACAGTGCTAAGAACAGCAGAGTTGCCTTTAGTATCTATTCATCAACAAAATGCAGCGGCTGAAAGCATGAACCACTAACAGTTATACTCTCTGTATTCCAACAACAGCTCCACCACTTAGCTGTGTAACCAGGGCAACCTCTCTAAGTCTCAGTATTAAGAATGATAATAAATCCCATTTCTAGGATCACTGTAAGAATTAAGTAAGCTTATACATTTAAGGAACTTAAAATAGGGCCTGGCAGAACATAAATGCTCAAATAATAAATTATTAATATCATCTGGATTTTGTTAGGCTGATGAGAGACAGATAGGTAACTACTGTCATGATCATGGTAAAGAGAAAGTGATCAACCTACACTTCTCCTGTATAAAAAGGAGCTAATTAGAAAGTAACCCATAACATTGGCCCTCAGATTGGAAGTAGGGAGAGACCCTTCGCCTGTACTCTTCCAATTGGTGGACATACAACATTCAACAAAGTCCAAATTTATTTATTTATACCTCCCTTCTTTCTATCAAAGCATCTTAACTTTGCTAAGTGCTGCTAAATTCTAGGGTTCCCTTTCTGACTCATACAGGCATCCCTGAAGACACATACAAGGTTCAGTGGAAGACTGCCCAGTCGGTACAGATGAAACTTTGCCAACTTTATCACTAATCCAGGGCTTCAAATGTTTTAAAATAAATCTGTTTCTCTAACCCATGCCAATCCCTTTCCATACATTGTTTCACGTCCTCCTTACAACTCTCCTGTGCAATACAGTTTATCATTTTCTCCATTTTACCTATGAGAGTTCACTATGTCCCAGGCACTTAAAATGCAGATTAAAAATTTCCAGATGGACATAATCACTATCCACCTAGAATTTACATTTAGAAGAACATTTAGCCCTTTTAACAAAATTATTTACTTAAAATTGTGATACATACTGGAAAGAGCACCACAAGGTGTTATCAATTCACATCTCATAGGGACATGGTTCTAGGAATCCAGAGAAGGACAAAGTATATGTAAATATATAGGTAGTGGCTGGGGGGACATCTGGGAAAAATGACTTGTGTTTGCCTTGAACCTGGGGTAGGAGGTTGCATGGCCCATTCTAGGATATGAAGGAAAACATGGCTTGCTGGAAGTCAGAGAGAGAAGAGGAGAATGGACAAAAGATAATGTAAGTGTGGTCAGTTGGGGCTGAGTCATGCAAGGCCTTATGATTATGTTAAATATTTTGGGTTTGATTCATGGAACAATGGAAAGCCATTAAAATATTTTAATCATGAAAATAATATGCCTATATTTGTTTAAACCCTGGCTCTAGCATAGATTGGATTGTGTCTCTCTCTCTTGCTTTTAACTCTTCAGCCTCTCTTCTGTGATATTTTTGTGTAAAGCTTTGTACAAAAGATTTTAAAATCTATGCTTTAAAATAATGGAACAATGTGCCTTATAGCCACATTTCATTTTTAAGAGGATATTTACAATCCTCAAGAAAAGACAGTAAAGGTATTGACTGCAGAAATAGGGATTTTGGAACAAGAAGATTTTTTTTTCCCTTTAGCCAAACTTCTAGTATTTCAGAAATTTTGATAAGACAGCAAAATCATATCATACTTTTAAAAGCAAGATTCTAATTTACATATCAACTTAATTGTCTAGGAGATCTTCAACTTCACTTTCTTCTAGCCCAAGTGTCAAAAGTTTTTTTTTCCTTGCTCTAAAAATCCTCAAAGAATAAACAGATTTATATAACACAAAGAAGTTTATAAAGCTTTGTCCTAGGCATAATTCATTGTGATTTTAATTCATTTATAAATACGTGCTAGCAACACATTGCAGTGTGAAATATGCAGGTGACACGTTCAGAGTTTGAAGGGCAAGTAAACTAAAACACAAAAATAGGGGAAAGGCTGGATAAGGTGGCTCACGCCTATAATCCTAGCACTCTGGGAGGTGGAGCAAGGTGGGAGGATCCTTTGAACTCAGGAATTCGAGACTAGCCTGAGCAAGAGCAAGACCCCATCTCTACTAAAAATAGAAAGACATTAGCTGGACAACTAAAAATATATGGAGAAAAAATTAGCCAGGCATGGTGGTGCACGCCTGTAGTCCCACCTACTAGGGAGGCTGAGGCAGGAGGATCGCTTGAGCCCAGGAGTTTGAGGCTGTTGTGAGCTAGGCTGATGCCACAACACTCTAGCCCAGGCAACAGAGTGAGACTCTGTCTAAAAAAAAAAAAAAAAAAAAAAACACAAAAATAGGGGATATAACTACAAAAGGGCCTTACCATGAAAATCTGAAAGACTTCCAACAATTAAGCTAAAACACTCTTAGATTTCTTTTGAGATCAGGGAAATATATATTTCATTGTTATTTTGCCCCATAAACAACAACATAAATATTTAATCAACATTTGATTATCCATCACGTGGTTGTTTTTCTAATAGCAACAGCTTTTTAAAATGGCGGGAAAATCTCAAGTAGATACTTTGAATGAGAAAACATCAAAATTTATCATTTCTGTAAATTTGGGTTCAGAAAGTTAAGCACTAAGGGAATTTGCTAATGAGGTCATGAAGATAAGTCCAACTAAAAAAATTAGAAAAGCTTGAGGCACCTCAATTCAAAAGAAAAAATATAGTGTAAATAGAAAACCAGTGTCCCAGCTGATAAGGCTGATAGAAGCCTAGTGAAACCAGGAGACCTCTGCTAATTTGGTCAGCCAATTCATTTCCTGGATGGGTAAGCTTCACCTTTGCTTTTACTTAGGCCAAGGAAGAGATCCTTCTTGCCTGGCTAATGTAAAGGAGAAACCAGCGCCAATCCAGAAAGCTGGAATGGATTTGGCACCTACACTGGGACTGCCCTAGCTTTTAGGAGAAAAGTCCCACAGGCCATGAAGAGACTGAGAACTAGCAATACCACATTTGATAGAATAAGTTCATTTTTTAATTTGTCAGTCATTTTTCAAACTTTTCCAAAACTATATTTTGTATATTCTACACTTGTATAAATTTGCATCTTAAGTTTTGATTTCTAATCACATATTTAGTCCCTAGGAGTAATGCAAACACTGGTACTCTAGCAAGAATACATACCTTTCAAGTAGACCCCTGTCGTTTTTCTCAATGAAACTATCCTTTTTCTCCTGCCATATTTCTGTTTTATGTGTTCTCCATCACACATACTCTACTACGTGTACTTCTTATCAGTTAGTGAATGCTTCAGATTTAGATACACTTCAGAACATACTGAGTTTTCTGTGCATAAATATCATTTTAATGCCTGCATAATAGTCTATCTTATAAATGTACCATTATTAAATAGCTCATTTATTCAGTGTTCAACATTTAAGCTATGTCTACCCCTTTATTATAATAAATAATGGTGTGGTGAATATCATTTTCCATAAATCTTCATCTGCATTTCATGTTCCTTTTAAGGCAGAATCCCAGAAGAGAGATTCAAACATCACAAATACCTTCAAAGTTATTGAGATATATTGCCAAGTACTTTCACCAGAAGTTATAAAAGTTTTCAGTTGGAAACTGCTTATGATAAAGTGTTACTTAAAAACCTCAGGATAAAATTTAACATATAGTGTGTTCTTAACCTGTGGGTACAAAGTGTCTGTGTGTGTGTGGGGGGGGTGTGGTTTGGCTAGGGGAGAACTATTTTATCACTGCCATTGTTCAGACTTGCCCAAACATGAGAATAATAAAAATATGATCCACTTTCAGTTGGTTTTATTACTGTTATTAAATTATCTACAGACAATGCACCTCTTATTCCTATACCCCAGGTAGCCCTTGCTTTTAATTATGTAAATTAACATACATAAACAAAGAGGAATATGTCAAATTGTTGACACAGGCAATGTGTAGGTTATTTATCCAATAATATTTATTGTGCACTTTCATGTGATCACACCACATAAAGTGCTAGAGACAGAATGCTAAATAAGACAAAGTGCATGCCCTCAGGAGGCAGAGTGGGAGCTGGTATTATAGGTCATTTTTTTATTCTCTTCTACATTCTTGAAGTACCCAAATTTGTAAAAATGAACAAGTTACTTTATTACCAAAATAATGGTAAATGTATTCATTACTACAAGTTAAAACCGGTAAACTGAAATCTATTACTACTCATGCTTTAGTCTTGCTGTGTTGATCCACTACTCCCTCCACAAACCTGTGTTTCAAACAAGGCGTCATTGGAAGGGCTCAGTGAGAAACGATATGAGAAAAGGCAAATTGAAGAAGTAGGTTGACAAATCCTAGGAAGTTTCTTTAGTCAACATAGTCCCTCCTCTTCTTTCCCCCAATCCCCTGATCTACCCAAAGACACACCTTCTAAAAGTCTCATGGAATGCCTCAGATACAACTAACCATGCATACTCTACAAACGTAATGGAACCACAGTGGCAACAAGCTTTTGAGAATGCTAAAATTTGAGTCTGACTCAATTGCTAAGTCACCAGATATATTACTTGAAACTCTTGAAATATTTGAAGAACTTGTGCTTTCCCAAGAACATGGAGGAAGGAATGGGAGGAGGATTCTTTGGGAAATTAGAGCCAAGAGAGAAGAAATTAGCAGAAATGATGGCTGCTCTGTTTGTGTCATTTAATGTCTGGGGCTGAACCGTCATGAGTAAAGGTTATTTCCATCATCACACCCAGAATGTCATCATGATTTGTCCATTTTACAAATGTTTTGGTGCAATTAGCTAAGTTATGAACATAAAGTTATATTGAATTAAGTAGACAAAGTTCTGTCCTCATGGCACTTAAAATTTACTAAAGTCTAATAAAACAAAGAAACAGTAAATAAAAACATATGTTCAAATTTTTTATAATTTAAAAAAAACAGGGTGGTCTGAGAGAAGAAGATAAGGAACCCCTATATAAGTTTGGTATTCATAGAAATCCTTTCTGGGAAAGTGACGCTCCAGCTGAGTCCTAGAGAATAATGAGCTAGACATTACAGAGTGAAACAAAGAGATTTCAGGTCAAAGAAATGGCAAGTAAGACTCTAGGTAGTAAATACTTACTGAGTGCCAGCCAGGTGCCGGAGTAGGGGGGGGGGACCCACAACTAATGGAAGTGGAATGCACTGCATGGGGGAGGGAAACACTTGTAGCCCCAGCTTGGGTGGGGCAAACAGCATCACATGTAACCAAATGTTTGTACCCCCATTATATCCTGAATAAATAAATAAATAGTCTATGCAATAGGACCAGTAGCAGGTGAAGCCCTGAGAAACTGGTTGACTGTAATAAGGTGAACAAGTGAGAGAACAGCATGAGATGAAGTTGAAAAGAAAGGCAGGAATGAAGTGATCAAGCAGAGAGGTACCTGGACATCAGTGGACGGAAAGACATGGGTGAAAGTTTGGAGAGATTTGGAAAAAATTAGATTGGAAAAGACATAATAGAAGTATTAATAGGACTGCTATGAATTCAGCACATATGAGAAATTGCCAGATTTTCCCCTTGGAAGAAGGGAACCCAGAAAAGTAAGCTGACTTGAAAGCCATATATGTCACTGTTACAGTGCATCCTCGTACGTTCCAGGTAGCAGGAATTGCCTGTAATGTTAATGGCTAAGCAACATGGCAGAGCATGGTTACCAAGTAAACCAAGTGATAAATTTCACTTGGATCCAACTTTATCATGTAGACACCAGTGCTAACAATTAATGCCCTTTAGGGAAGAAAGAAGTAAAATTAAACTCAGTGTCTCTAATCTCTGATTGTGTCTGTAACATGCACAGTATATTCAAATTTGATAGAAGTATGGAATGATGGCTCATTTCTTCATTCTTTCTAATGCCATCTACCTCTCAGGAGGAGATTGTTTTGATACAGGCAATGCAGGTCACAGAAAGAACACGTCTTTTTTTCCTTTGGATAGGCTAGATATAGATATAATAAAATAATAAATAACTGAAATTCCAGTCCATTTCAAGCAAAAAGAAATTACAAAGATATGAAATTATTAACCATATGGAAAAACCACTTTCATTGTTCCACTAATTCCGCTACCAATAAGATTAGTACAGGTAGGATTGAATGTTGCCCCTTCAATATTAATTGGTCTTCAAAGCTCAAACAGAAATGGCTATTTAGAATCAGTATAGGAAGACTGCAGACACTGATTTTTTGGAAATAGTGCCATGAAAAGAAAAAAAAAATAACTGCTAAGAGGCTTAAAGACATTATTAAACACGTTTATTATTCTTTTTTTAATATGGAGTAAATTATAGAAACCTTACAAAATCAACAGAGGGAACGATAATAGGCCATAATGAAATATGCAATTTATTTTTTAAATGGGAAGAGAGCTATTGAATCATAAATGGCAGGCCCATTAGGAAGTTATGTAAACGTTTCCCCTTCGAGGAATATAAATTCCATATCACCCTAATGTCTATGCACCAATAGTTTTATTCATTATCATAAATTTCAGAAGTCTCATTCTTTCACAATATATTTCAAACAAAGACATTTTATTTTCATTTTAACAATTAAACAATTTTATAGTCTCATCTCTTCAAAATATATCCCACAGTATGTTAAAATAAATGTGACATGCCTAGTGGTTAACAAAATAGGGAATTAATTTACTTCAGACTTTGCTTGACTTCACTGTCATCTTGTACCTTAAGGAATTACAATTTGTGGGACTGGAAACAGAGAAGGCCATATGTAGTCCACAATTTCAGACATCTTGTATACTTCTTGAAACAATCTTGCTATAAAAACTTTGACTTATTGGGAGGCTGAGGCAGGAGGCTTGCTTAAGCCCAGGAGTTCAAGACCACCTTGGGAAACACAGCAAGACCCTGTCTCAAAATTTAAAAAAAAAAAAAAAAGCAGAAGAAGCAGAAGGGGAACCAATAAAAAAATATTCAATCACCTCCCTACCTTCACTTCTTACCAAGTGAACAGACTCTTGCCCTAAGGAGCAAATAGGTTATAAAGTCAAACATTTTCGGATTCAAATTATTGTTCCTCTATTTACCACAACTGTGAATTTGAATAAGTTATTAAACTACTTATGGGCTTCAGTTTTCTACTCTGAAAAACAGACACAATGATACCACATAGAATGCACTCACGATGTATGTTAACAAGGCTAATGCAGTGTTTAGCACACATTAGATGTTCCGTAAATACTAATTTTGCTTTCCTTAGAAGTCAGTTGGCATGCATTTTCAAAATCTGGCTCATTGAACCTGTGTTTCACCAAATGTCTTTTCAAATTCCAGAAATCTGTAGAAGCTCAGGGTCAAAACAGTGGAATTAGATATCTTGGACAGAGGACAACAACTTTCTAAGCTTGTTTTTTCATCAGTAAGATGAAGACAGTAATAGAGCCTCCTTCACTGGGTTAGAGTGAGATGTCTCAGCCTTACTTAGCACTATAGACATTTTGTAAAGAATCATTCTTGGCGGTAGGGGGGTGTCCTGAGCAGCATAACTGGCCTCTACTCAGGAGGTGCCATGAGTGGCTCCATCTCAAGTTACAACAACCAAAAAAATGTCTCCAGACATTGTCAAATGTCTTCTGGGGACCATACCTACCCCCTCATTGAGAAGCACTGAGTTAGAATAAGTACAGGAAAGTAACTTGCAAGTTACTTAACATGGTACCTAGCACACAGTAATTCTGAATAGAGGTTATTAATTTTGACCTAGAAATAAAATTCAAGGCTGTGTTTTTGATCATTACCTTATCTCTTCAATATTATATATAAGCATTGATCACAATAAAGAAACATGTCAAAGAGAAGCCAAGATTTTTCCATAGTAACCCCAAAACTGCCAAAATAAGCTGATGAGGTATAATTCCTTTCATGAAAATATTCATTTGCACCTTGGGTGTAATGTGATTCTGACATCTGCCTGAACCCCTTCCAGGGACCATCCTGTCTTCCCCAGTTGGTACCAACTCTTAAAGCAAGTTTACTCCATGCTGCTCAGGAGGCAGAAACCAAGCAACAGGGATAACTCTCAGCTCTGCCAGTTAATGCCAGTCCGGCTCCATGCAGGGCTGATGCAGCTTGTACCTATCGCCACTTCCTTTGGGCTCTCCTTTCTTTCAAAAAGCCTTCTGCCAAATCTATCATGTCACCCTCATGTTGCACATCCTCTGTACAGAGTTCAAAAGGGCAGCTGTCACAAATAAATTATTTCATCATTTGGGATGGTGTTAGCAGATTCTTAAAAGTCTTTCATGGCCCACAAATCCTTAAATATTTGCTATCTAGTTGTGATACTCTCATAATGAATTCCAAAGACACAACCATAATCTAACCTGTGAATGTTACCTTATTTGGAAAAAGGGTCTTTGCAGATGCAATTAAGGTAAGGATCTTGAGATGAGATTACATATTACAGGAGGAGAGGCTGATGAGAATACGGAGGGAGAGATTAGAAAGATGCAGCCACAAGCCGAGGGATGCCAAGGCATGCTGGCAGCCACCGGCATCTGAAAGAGGCAAAGAAGGATCTGTCCCTGAGGCTCTGAGGGAGCATGACCTTGTTGAAACCTTGATTTGGAACATATGGCTTCCAGAACTATGAGAAAATAAATTTCTATTTGTTTGAATCCACCAATTTGGGGTAATTTATTACAGCAGTCCCAGAAAACTAATACACTGGCCTTTTACAGAAAATGTTTGCTGACTCCCGGCATAAAATCTGATGTCCATAGAGCCCTCTGGAACTGTGCATTATGGTGGCACTAGAGCCCTAAGCTAAAAGCCTGAAGGTCAGGGTAGATGTCCTCAAACAGTCAAAACTCATATTAATCAATGTTCCTGGTATTGTTCCAATATTTTGACAAAAAAATGCATAAATATTGTGACAATGCTTTTGTATTTTTTGTTTTAATATACACATTTAGAAATAAAATATTATATTTGAGACAAAAAAACAATAAATGATAAACATAGAGTATGTGTGTTTTTGCACATATATTTCTTAAGGAAGAAAATCCTTACACATACTGGTAAAGCCATCTGCACATCCTTTGCTGATATTGTTTAAATGTTATATGGACCAAGCCCGTGTACCTCTCTTTTTCACATTTGTCAATAATGTATGTATCCACAACAAAATAGTATTGTTTGGAATATGTTATAGTATATGTAAAAGGAACATGTTTATAAATCCTTCTAAAACTTGCTTTTCTACCTCAACATAATATTTTTAAGAGTTATTCACTTTGATACATGAAACTACAGCTCTTGAAATATTTTAGTCTGCCACAATTCCTATGCCTACTCTCCTATTGATGACATTAAAGTATTTCTTAATTTTCATTATGATAAGCAGTACTTCTACAGCTTGAGTGTGTTGAGTGTGTCCCCCAGAATTCATGTGCTGGGAATTTTGTCCCCACTGTGGTGGTGTTCGTCGGTGGTCCTTTGAGAGGTGATTAGGTCATTAAGAGAAAGAAAGCCACTCTTAAGAGGCTGGGTTAATTCTGTGGATGTGAGTTCTTGCTCTTGTGGAGCTGGATTAGTTACTGAGAGAGTGGGTTGTAAAATAAGGCTGCCCTTGCAATTTGTCTTTTTCACACACACTAGCTTGCCCTTCCTCTCTTCTACCATGTTATGACATAGGACAAAAGCCCCCGCCAGAAGCTGCCACTATACCCTTGGACTTCCAGGCCCCCAGAACTGTCAGCCCAAATAAACCTCTTTTCTTTATAAATTACCCAGTCTCAGGTACTCTGTTACAGCAACAGAAAACAGACTAAGATAAGCACCATGATGAACTTTCTTATACATGTTTTTGCACACAATTGCAAAAATAACCCCAGGATTTTTACTTAGGAATGGACTTTATGAGAACATGTTTCTTCAGCTTTACTCTATGATACCAATTGTATTTGAAAGGGATTTTATAATTTTCACCGCAACCAGTATTGTGTATGCGCTCCTATTTCCCCAATTCCTCATCAACACTTGACATAAGTGGGTTTTTAAATATTTGCTATTTCCATACGTATTTAGTGAGCATTTGCTCTTTAATGTAAAGCTCTCCTTAGTAGACAATACTAACTTTTTTAAATGTTAACTCTTCAGCTTCATACAATGGAAATAAGGGAGTAAGTCTGTCATAATAGAAACAAAGCAAAAATAATGAAAAAGAAAAGGAAAGACATCTTCCTGAAATACAACCCGGTTTAAACTATATCCAGTATATGTTTGAACTATTGGCAAGCAACACCGGATTAACTATGTTACTTTAGGTCAATCATTTCAATTATTGTGCAAAAATGTTCTTTGCCATTAAACAGGAAGTTAAATTACACTCCCACCATGTCTTGTGTCCCCTTCCTGCTCCAAATGTCAGCGCTGCATTAAAAAAACAAATAGAACTCCAAGCAAGGCTGGCAATTCTATTACTTTAATGCCTCTTTTCTTCAGAATACACGAACACCTGCACAAAATAGTCATGTGTCCCTTGGGTCGTTTTCTGCTATATCTGCCTATAACATCTCTATAAAGTAGAAGCTATTCCATTCTTTCCCTCATTCCCTCAGTTCCAGCCACCTGGGCTTTCATTCCCTTTTGCCCCAGGAGGGAAAACTCTTGCCTCCTATCTGGGCCTAGCTGATGCTCACCCTCCTTGAGGTCTTGACTCTGATGTCACCTCTTTAAGGAGTACCATCCTAAGCTTCCTATCAAGACCAAATCCTCCTGAGATAGCTTCTATGCAATATACCTCTCCTTTTAGTATAGTCAGGCCCATCATTTATGCAATACCTGAGGTTCAACATTTAATCATATAAATTGTGGGATCATGTTACTATGAAGTTAGTGAAAAAAACATTACTTTTCAGTTTTTCTCTGCTATCACAGAAGGAAGAAAAATAAACACAGTGAAAGATACATGGAATATAGTGGATTGAACAGAACATCCCAAACAATCACGAGAAGGTGACTTTCTAATGAGGCTCTCCAGAGATTAGGAACTGAGGATTTAGAACAAAGAATGAAGACTATAAAGACTGGATCCAGCATCAAAGTCAACTGTGTCATAACTGATTCCACATTATTTCTGAATTTGTGCATTGTGGGTGTGTTTTCTTGAGTTCTGTTCCACACAAACTCTAGTTTATGTGTTTATTAGATTGATGTTCATCTCCCTATCGGGACCTTAAAGTTTAGGAAGGCAAGATTCTGTGCAATGCAGGATAAATGTTCAGTAATTATTGGTTGAAAAGAAATAAAAAGAAAAAGGGCCATATAATTACCTTACGACTGGGAAGGAAAAAGAGAAAAGATGCGATAGAAACAAAATGTTTTCTCATTAAATTTAGAATAAGCTCCAAAGTCCCTCCTAAACCCTTTAAGGGACTAAGTGATTCTTAACCCCTCTCCGATCTCACATGACCCTGCCTCTCACTCACCATCCTCCAGCCAAATTTCTTTAAGTTGCTCAGTCACTCCAAACTTTCCCCCCACCTGGAATTTTCTTCCCCCAGATCTTTATTTGACTGGGTCATCATTCTCTTGCCTTGGTTTAAATATCACTTCTTCGGAGAAACCCTATCTGAACAACCCATCCAAAGCCTAACCTATCCCCACCCCTAACTCTAGTTACTTTTTGCTACTTATTTATTTCATAGTCTTCATTCTAGGCTGAAAACATTTTATTTTTTAATTTGCTTTGTGTTTACTCATTTATTGACTCTTTATGTAAGGTGCATGAAGGCTTAACTCTTTTAAATTCTCAACTCCTATTACAATGCCTGGTCCAGAACAGGTACTCAATAAATATTTGGTGAATAAACAAAAGAAGATGACTATACCTTGGAAACATAGTTACCTGGGCAGAGGGAGGGCACAGAGCCTATAAGAGAACTCAAAGGAACTACACTGTTTCTCTTCAACAAAATTCTCAGATGCTCACCCATCCTAGAAAGGGTGGTGACAGCTGGTGTACAATTTTCCCTTCCAGCAGGCAGAGAAGCCAGCTCTAGTCATCAGCATCAATGCAAATGTGTTGTCTCTGAGGTCCAAATTACATCAATTTGTCATCAAACTGAAACTCAAAAAAATAATTTTTAAAGAAAATGTACAAGCAACATGTATGAAAGTGTTTTATTTCAAGCAGCTTGAATGATTTCTCATGAAACTCTGAGTCTCTTCAAGGTCATCCAAAAATAAAGCCAAAGCAGACTGGATGCTTCTACAAATCAAGTCTCCTGGTTTCATCACAAAATTAAATACAAGGTTTCATTTAGGAGGAGCTTGTGAAGCCCCAGAGATTCCTCCAAAATTCATTCTGAAATTACAGATTTTAGTTCTAAAAACAACCATGATTAATCATGACATCTACAGATGCCTGCTCTTCAATAAAGCTGCAATTTGGGAAAAAATCAAAGCCATAAGGAACTAAATTATGTAAGGGAGGCTTTTCATTACTCTCTAATCTAGCTCACTCTGAGTTAAGAGGCAAATGAAATTTGATTATTCGGCCAGTTGCCTTACAGATTCTGTGTTTAATTTACTTTTCCTGAAAAGATTAAAAAAGTCATATGAACTATTATTACATGTAGATTTGAACTTGAGAGTTTTTTTTAAAGCTCATTTGTTAAGTGATTAGTATTTTTAAAGAGCAGAGGCCTTTCATTTACCATGATTTATTCTGGCACAGCCAATAAGATTCCTTAATTAAAGACTAGCTGAAATCTGCTACTCATTTTTTAAAATAGCTATTCCAAATAAAGTGAAAAGCAAGCTTATTATTTATTGACTGTTTACAGTTTTCTTGGTGAATACAATGAGTCGACAGCCTTAACTAACCAAAGAACTAATTTTTTTTAAAAAAAAGAATCAATTTTTGCAATTTTAGTACCTTCAAATTGAAACGTACTCTTTACAAAAAGGAGCTCAAAATATAGCCTTTGCTAAGGTGCTGTTGCTTTTTAAAATTAAGATTTAAAATAAGGAAGGCTTATAAAAAGACTGCCAGCCCCTAACATCTACTGCAAGAGTTCTTATACTTGTCAATTAGACAAGATACAAGTTTTCCATATATAGGGTGGCAGCTATTTATACAGTCTACAAAAAAAATTTAATGGTTTTATAAAGAAAGAGAAAGTTGGTTATCAGAGTCTTTCATTTTAGCTGACTGTACTTCCTACCAACTATACCCATGCAATGAAACCAACTGAGCTTTAAAACAAAGAGAAAAAGAGAGTGAGAATTTTTTATAGATCCAATCCTGAGATTCACCTAGTCGAGTTTTTGAAATAGGCTTTCTGAAAATTTTCCTAAGTCCTGAAAGCCAGTAAGAGTTTATGTTAAAACATGCACACATGTGCACACACAAACACACATCTTTAGTATAGGATGGTGATACACGTCTACCTGCCAGAACCCTGCCTAGTACCAGCCCTTTTGGTGCTAGGTCCCATCTTTTAATTCAATCATTAGTGTTTTCATGGTTCCCAAATCAATCACAGCCCTCCAGTCCTCCTCACGACAGATCCAGATTCTTCATTGTCGTTGTCTGTTTGATCCAGATGCTCTCTTTCTAGTTCTTGCTCTTCAAAGAACTAGATTCTCCTTATGACTTCAGGTGAATATTTTCCTTGCACTAATTCTACAATGTCTGCAAAGCACCAACTCTCCCCCAAAGATCTCCTGGATTGCCTAAAAACGAGATGCTGACATTTCTTTACCTCTTCTTCATCAATCAATTGATTTGTGCTATAACCACAATTGAAACATTACTTCCATTATAGTTAGAACTCATCTAGCACATCCCTGGCTTTTCAACATGCTCTCTTTTTTATCTATAATGAACATTTATCTAGTCCCTACTATGTGCTGAATATTGCTATGGGCTTCAGGGACACAAAGATGATTATAGTATTCTCCCTGCAGACAAGGCGTTTGTTATCTAGTCATGGAAATGGAGAATCTGATTGATGTTAATGGTAGTGTGTAAGAAGTTCCATTCACTCGTTGACTCAACAAATATTTGAGCACCTCCTATGCACTGGTCACCATGCTAAGGGTCAAGTATACAATGGTGAAGAAGTCAGTTCTATTTTTGTCCACATGCTCATGGAGTTTATAATCTATTATTAGAAACAGACAATAAGAACCCAAGTAAGCACAATTTTAAAAATCAAACAGGGATCAAGCTGGAAAATATAAAAAGCAGATGAAGGAATTCAATATACTAGAGGGCATAGGGATTTACAGAGAGGCAGTTCACTGAAGGCCTCTCTGAGAAAGTGGGTAGAAGCTGATGCTGGAAGCTTAGAAGTAGCTGGCATATCCAGACCAGCCATATGCAGGCCAAAGAAGCTGTATGTGCAAAGGTCCTGAGGCTGAAAAGAGCCTGGTATAGCCAAGGATGGGAAAGGCCAGCATCAAAAGCTTAGCAAAAAAAGCAAAGAGTGGAACAAGATGAGGTGAAGAGGTAGACAGATCATGGAGTATTTTATTATACATCATATATATCATTATATTGTTATATACTATCATATTATATTATGATATTATGATATAATAGATATATATTCCCTTCATTAATGATAAGGTCACTGACTTCTTTAAGGTTGTAGACTATATATATTTTTTTAATTTTCTTATGAATATCATGTAGGGAGTTGATTGTAGAGAACCGGAGTGGGGGCTATTGCAATAGTCCAGGAGATAATGGTAGTGTAGATCATTCAGTTATTTAGCAAAAAAAAAAAAAAAAAAAAAAAAAAAAATTACTGAGCTATGCTGTGGTTTGAGTGCGTCTCTTCCAAATTCAGGTGTTGAAACTTAATGGCCAATGTAATATAGTACTAAGCAGTGGGCTTTTAAGAGGTAATTAGGCCAAAAGGTCTTCTCCCTCAGGAATAAGATTAAGGCCCTTATAAAGAGGCTTCACACAGCACCAGGCTCCCTTTCCCTTCTGCCACCTGCCATGTGAGGACACAGCATCCCTCCCTCCTGGGATTGCAGCAACAGGTGCCATCTTGGAAGCAGAGAGCAGCCCTCACAAGCAGACTCTTTGATCTTGGACTTCCCAGCCTCTGGAACTGTGAGGAACAAATTTATGTTCTTTATCAGTCACACAGTCTAAGGTATTTTGTTACAGAAGCACAAGCAGACTACGACAAGCAATTTATTTTGCTGAGCATTGT
Source organism: Lepilemur ruficaudatus (assembly GCA_963574885.1). Taxonomy (NCBI): domain Eukaryota; kingdom Metazoa; phylum Chordata; class Mammalia; order Primates; family Lepilemuridae; genus Lepilemur; species Lepilemur ruficaudatus. Next base: position 23,463 of record CAUYRT010080419.1, on the reverse strand, counting down.
ACCACCAGACAATTTAGCACAGAATAAAGCAAAGTCCTTGCTATGAAAGAGCCATCAGTCTAGTGGAAAAAAAGACAACAGAAGTAATCAGATAAGCATTACATGTTATGTGGCCATAAGGGCCACAGAGAAAAATAAGGAAGGGTAAGAGATTACAGCAGTGGTCAGGAGTGCTTATGGGGTTATGCTCAGAGTGTAACAGGGGATCAGAGAGTGGGCTCAATCAGCCTGAGGAAAGAGAAAAGGCATCTTGGAAGAAAGAACACTTGAGCTGAATCTGAAGCATAACTAATATCATGACAGGGGGATGCACAGAGGGATGTAGGAAAGTGGACGTAGGGAAAGGTTTGGGGATCTAGATCCCGAGGGCCTGAATGAAGGTTTCGGGCTGAAGAGCCAAAGAAGACAAGACTAGAGCCAGCAGAGGCCAGAGCAGGAAACAGAGGCTTCTGCAAAGCTAAGAATTTGGCACTTTATCCAGAACCTATGGAAAGAGATTTAAACAGGGGAATAAATGAGAACTACCATGCACTCAGCATTATGGAAGATGATTAGGAGGGAAGTCACCTGGAGACAGGGAGGTCAGCTAGCAAACACTGAGTAAACAAGAGTAAGATGATGATGCCTATGCAAGGAATGGGGAAAAGGGTGGATCTCAAAGATATCAAGGATACAGATTGAACAAAACCTGATCACTGTTTGGATGTGTGCATAGAGGTGGGACATAGAGAAGAGAATGGTCCAGACTGATACATCAAGAGATGCAAATTCTTTACAATCTGCCCTTTTCATACTCTCTGACCTCACCTATGCCAGCATTCCCACACTCTGTGTATTGCCAGCTTTCTTTCAGCCCCTGAATTTGCCAAGCTCCTTTACAGCTCGTGGTCCCTGCACCTAGTGTCCCTGTACCTAAAATGCTCTCCCTTTGCTGGGATATCCCTCCCTTCTCCTCACATGTCAACATGTCTCTGCTCACATATCAGCTCTCTAGAGAGGGCTTCTCTGATCATCCTCCACCAATCTTGATTCCACATATTCATCTGCTCCTCCCACTCACATCATCTAACTTTTAAATCACGTGTGTGTTAATTTGCTCAGAGGTTTATTATCCACACTTCTGCTTACATATTTATCTACATGCGCAGGTAGGACCCCCACTGACATGCACAATACCAGCGGCCTCACCTTCAAGGTCCATGATGCTGTCTCCAGCCCCTTGAGAATACCCAATAATTTTTTTTTTTAACAAATGGATGAATGAGTAGAGGAACTGGGTAACAAATTATTATACATTCAGAGCTTAATGCTAAGTAGTAAAGCTGCCAAAGATAAAAAGGTTCTTGTTTTGGGAGACACAGAAGTAGAAAACAGACTGAAAGGCATGCATTTGAAAATAATCAACAAAAGAAAATAAGTGTAGTTGAATCTTGACTTCTATTAAAATGTTTACTTTAGATCAGGGATCAGCAAACGTTTTCTGTAAAGGGCAAGATAATAAATATTTTTGGCTTTGCAGGCCTTAAGAACTGCAAACTATTCAACGTTGTTGCAACTACTCAATCCCGCCATTGTAAACATGAAAGCGGCCATGGACAGCACAAAAACAGGTGGATGTGGTGGCGTTACAATAAAATTTTATTTATAAAAACAGGCAAAAATTGGCCAGAGAGGTGTAGTTTGATGACTCCTGCTTTAGATTAATCCAATGAAAGTGCAAAGGGGGTTGCCAGAGGCTGGGAAGAGACGGAGGCATGGAGAATGAAGATAAGTTGATTAATACAGAAAAAATACCATTAGATAGAAGGAGTAAGATCCAGTATTCAATGGTGCAGTAAAGAAATTATAGCTAACAATAATTTATCATATATTTCAATGTAGCTAGAAGGGAAAAATTGTGATGTTCCCAACACAAATAAAAGATAAATGTTTGAGGTGATAGATATACCACTTACCCTGATTTGATCATTACACATTGTATACATATATCAAAATATCACAGGTACCCCCAAATATGTACAACTATTATATGTTAATATGAAAAAAGAATGAAGGAGTGACATGCAATTGAAACTTATGGACCTTTAAGTTTAAGGTCCATAAGTCCTTTATTAAGAATCTACTATGTGCTAGACTTTGTGCAAGATGCTTTGTATACTTCCCTCATCCAATCTTTTTAATGACTCCAGTAGGTAAGCATCATTACACCGATTTTATAAAAATTAGAAGTTTAAAAAGGACAAATAACTTGCCTGGGTCATGTAGGTAAAGGGCCAGGCTTTAAATCCAGGATGTCTTTCTCCTCCAAACCTCAGTGATCATCATTTATCTTTTTATCGATTCTCCCCTTAATCCACAAACTATCTTCCTATCGCTTTTTGGAGAGAGGTATAAACATTTGTGCACATGACATAAATGCATTGATTTCAATTCCACAAACACTTACCAAGTACATACTATGTGCCATGAATTGTGATAGAGGCTGGAGATTGTAAATTTTATAGACCATCTCTTTCTGTGATTTTTTTCCTAAATTGTACCTTGTTAATATCAGACACTGAATTTCAAAGCCTAACATTTGGCACTTACGAGTGTCATGTTCTTTTTTATTTTGCTACAATTGCTAATGGTGCTTTCTACCATATGAATGATGTCTCTTCTCTGGTCCTTTGTGCCCTTTGCAAACAACCACAGGTGTGGATTTTGTTTTGTCTGTGTGCAAAGCCTGCTGCTGAGAAGTTTCCCCATTAGACTGCTGCCCACAGCACCAGCTGTTGTTATTGTATATACTGCCGGTTCCCAGCCACACAGCTTCCCATTACCCGTTGCTTCAGATGGTACAATTCGCTGTGTCCTTGAAGCATGCTTCCATATGTTTGGGTCAAAATACCCTCCCATCCTCACAGGACCAACAAAATAATCAGAGTGTTGTTTCTGTAAGTGCTTTTTAGGCAGATTTAAGAGAAAAGATGTGAATATATATACCACTGAGTCCAATTTTTAAAATATCTGCACCTTTCCAGCATTGTCCTGTGTGACTTACAATTTAACTCATAAAAATCCCCTACATATTTCTTATCTAGGTATTAAAATTATATTTGGAAAAAATGCTGTAACCATGCCTTTTTCCAGTTACTTTCTATGCAGTAATATTAATATTGGAGAAGATTATTTGAAGAAAAGGAAAATGTCCTGACATCATAAGCAATCTCAGACAGTGCTTCCCTTTAACCAACTTATTTATTCAGCAGCTTATACCTATACCATTTAGGGTATGGGTTTATTTACCAGAGATTCTACATGATTACATGTTTCCTCGATGTATTCCAGTTTTAAGCAAAGCAATCAAGAGTTCACATCCTCAGTGTACTGTCCACCGACATCCTACTCTATTTATAAAAAGAAAAAGTCATATAAGGACTATTTCGTCAGTTATTTTCAAAGAACCACCACCTTTCAGCGTTTAGCACGGATCACAGTGTTGGAAATCAAAGTGAATACTATTCTGGGGAAAAGCTGGGCTTTGAGGATCCTCAAATAACAACTCAAATGACATATTTGTTACCCAGCTTGCCTTGGCCAAAGTTCTGTCTCGAGCAGAATAGGGACTAATCAAGTGCCAGGACTTTCCTTCATATTATCAATATCAAAGCTTCTACCTCTGTTTCATCCCCTCAGTCAAAGCAGTCAACTAAATACTGTAGATTCTCTTTCTTACATTCTAAATCGTTCTTGCATTATCTCTTCCTCCACCTCTTTCTGCTACCAACTTAGAACTTTGATAATTCTCAGCTACGTGAATGCAACAGATTCATCGTGCGGCTTCTTTCCTTCAGATATTCTCCCCTATGGTCCATCCTCTACATGCCTACTAGAGTGATCATGTCATTAATGATAATAATAACTACTGCTTACTGAGTACAGGAATTTTTTTAATGCAAAACACACAGATACACCCCAAACCAGCATTACCCCCATTTTTTCAAATGAGAAAACCAAGGCTTAGAGAAGTTAAGAACTTGACCAAGTCCAAAGAGCTACTAAGAGGTAGAGTGAGAATTCAATCCAGGGTACTTTAACATGTATGTGACCTTAGTGTATCACTCCATGCCAAATTCCTGTTCCATAGATGCAATGACTGACTGGTGTAGCATAGGTCAGATTATACCTTTTGCCAGAAAGGATAAAGCAGATTGAGGGACATAGTATTTTATTACCAGTTTACCTAATAAGAAAGGGTAGATTCTCAAATAAAATAATTACAATTATATTATAATTACATTAATGATTACAATAGGTATGGGGTTGAAAAAAACAAGAGGCTCATGATAGTTTATCTATATAATCAACTATAAAACCCTCACCCAAAAATGATCTCAAATTCTGTTATAAGATAAGCATAGCAGACATTATTTCTTGCTGGTGAAAATATTACTCATGGAAAAAGAATTTGGTTCTTAGTAAATGAGTGCTACAAGTATGGACCCCAAAGTGTGGATTAGCTGAGTGGAATCAGCAGATTCAAGAACAGGAAAGAGCCAGGTGGTGCAGGAAAGGACCTTGACATCCTCATCAGGTGGTGGCAAAATGTTTGCCCAGATTGCCACCTGATTTACCTTGACTCACAGACCTTATACTCACTGAGTTAGTAGTGTTAGGAAAGTCAGTATATTGGCTATATTTTGCAGCCTTCAGAAATATCCTTAGGGAAATGAACCTCCATCAGAGTAGAAGAACCAAAAATAAAGGAAATACAACTCTGATAAAATAGGCACTCTGGAAGCTGTGAATCTCATAATTTGGAGTCTTGCTGGATGAGAGAAGTAAATTTTTGTATCGCATACTAAATGGGAGATTTAGGAAAAGTAGAGCTCAGCAAGAAGTAGAACCAATAAGATTGGAGAACTCATTCTTTCCTATGAACTTCATATTAAGATTCTCTACCAGGAAAGATAGAAATAATAGTGGTGCTTTTCATTTTAAAATAAGCTTTGAATTTTCTTAGGGAAAGGCCATCAAGCTTAAAGATAAGAAACCTTTGGCTTTAAGACCAAATCCAGACAAGATCACTGATTATGGTAATTAGGGCATGAAATTTTCAGGGAAAAAAAATAGACTGGAAGCTTACTAAGTATTTCAGGGAAAGGTATTGTCAAGGAAACCCAGGAACTAGCCAGCCATCCCTGAGCCAATTCTGTGATCTTGTAAATTCATGTCTGGGGACTTGTGTAGTTACATCTGTGTAGTCCCATGAAGGATATTATTACCTGCAATTGACCTTAGTTGGGACCATGCAGAAATATAAACAAAACCCTTCTATAAGACAGAACCAGAGGTCGACGTGAATGATGGACAAAAAAAGGCTTCCAGAAAGCAGATCACCTAGGCTGCCTGATAGCTGGCTAAAGAATTTAAATCCACTGTCATAGGAAGATTTTTTTTTCATAATACTTCAACCTGTCCAGCAAGATGTGTGTTACAGACTGTAGACTACAGTGTGTTTCCTTGTTTTTTTTCTCTAAGTAGGAATCTAATTGCAATTTACAATTGTTTATTCAGAATATTGAGTTATTATTAACTTTTAACTACATTGATCAATTATGAAAATCCATATATAGTTATGATTGAGATGACCATCAATCACCCAGAGATCTTGGACTAGAAGATGCATGAGCAACTGGATGAAGTGTGGGGTGGTCCCTCACAAGCAGAGGGTGAGTACATTCCCCGTAGCTTGAACAATGTTAAATGTACATTTGGGAAGAAACTACAAATGTGGGACAGCCAAAGGATGAACCATGGCATTCAGCATTAATAGCCTACCCAATAGCCACTTTACCTTTCTTCCTTGATAACAGAAATATGATTATGTTTAAGGTGGCAATATGCCCAGCTACTGGGACAAATTGTGATTAGTCTAACTAGATAAATCATGGCACTCCCATGGCCCTTTGCCAAATACTCAATTTCCCAATCATCCTTGCAGCTTCAGGTAGCCAAATGAGACCTAAGGGGTGGGAACATTGGGGGTGAGGGAAGTTTTATACTCTAATAGAAAGGAATATTATCCTTTCTTTTCTACACTTGGAAAAATGTAAAATCATTTTTTGACCATGAATCAATGCATGAAAGGACAAAATAAGAAACTCACAAGCTGCGGATAGTAGAGAAGAAAAATGGGAGAATTCTGGATCAGATTTCTTGTTAAGCATACAAGTAAATCAACTTTATAGTTGATGTTATAGCTTGATATTTCCATTACAGTTAAAAAACAGCTCTAATTCATAAAGTAATTCAAAACTGTTAGTAGGACGTGGAGGAAAGACACATATTTGAATAACAGAGAGAAATGATGACAATCAATTATCTCTGCATTCTGACTTCTTTTAAGACTGTAAAGAGTCTTCTTTTAAGAAAATACCCTTCTTAAAACTTAAAATTTTCACAAAATACTACCTTTTCTTTAAATTGATTCTGAACTTATGTAGTATGTGGAACTGTTAATGAATATATAAACAGCCAAAACCACATTAAAATAGATAAAACACTTCAATGGTACTAAATATAATTATACAATTGGCCCTCCAAATCCTTGAGTTCCACATCTTTGGATTCAACCAACCATGGGTTGAAAATTTTCCAAAATATTTTGCATCTGTACTGAACATGTACGGACTTTTCCTTGACATTATCCTCTAAACAATACAATATAACAACTGCTTACATAGCATTAGCATTGTATTAGGTATTATAAGTAGTATAGAGATGATTTAAAATATATGTGAGAATGTGCATATGTTACATGCAAATACTACATCATTTTATGTCAAGGACTTGAGCATCCATGGATTTTGGTATCTGTAGGAGGTCCTGGAACAAATCCCCCACAGATACAGAGGTACGACTGTATTTGCTGAACCAGTGGACTCCAGATATACTGAAATGCCAATAGAAACTTACAGTTGAAAACCTGTCAAGAAATGTACTGTATCTTTTCCTTTATTTGCTTAAAGGCAGCTTCCTAGAGACCATTTAATTCTACCTCATATTAATCTTTTGATATCCTATAGAGTATTATAGACTTTTACATCACATTGTGTTAAGTCTCTCTCATCAGTGGACTTTTAAGTCCATCATTAGAAAATATTTTCTTTTAAGTCCTTTAGTTTTCCTTATTTAGCCTCTCTGATGTCTTTTTAAATCATACTCTGCTTAATACTGTACTCATTCAGTTTTACTCAACAGATTGCTCCTTCTCTCACTAATTCAAACTCTCAGTAGCATTTGAATCAATCATCAATCCCTCCTCCTTGGTTTCCACGACACCACCCTCTCCTGATTTCTCTCCCCCATCTCTGACTTTTACTCTTGGTGCTTTTTGCCGGGTTCTTCCTTGCTCTGTCTCTAAATGTTAAGGAATCCCAAGACATAGTCCTCACCTCCTTCTCTTTTCTACGCATTATCTTGCCATGGCTGATCTCATTCTGTCCCATGTTTAAATAAAATATATATTATAAGACTCAAAACATTTATATCTTCAATCCTAATCTCTACTTTACCATCTATGATCTAATACATCCAACTCCCTACTTGATATTTCCAGTGCAATATCTAAGAGATACCTTAATCTAATATAACTAAAACTGAACTGATTTTTCAGCCCCTTTCCAATCTACTCCTCCCTCAGGTTTCTCCATGTCAGTAAGTGAGGCCACCATCCATGCAGTATCTCAAGCCAAATGCCTTCATTCCCCACATCCAACATATCAGCAAGTCTTACTCTTCCTGTAGGATAGATCTTGAATCCATTTACTTCCTTCCTTCAACATTCCAAACCAATTCAGGCTGAGATACCAGCACAAGCTCCTAACTCATCTATTCTCTCACCTTACCAACCATTTCCCATAAATTACCCAGAAGTTTCTTTTAAAGTAAATTATACCCTATCAGTTTTCTGTATAAAACCCTCATAATAGTGTGCTGTCAAATTTAGAGTCAAGTCCAAAATACCTCCGAAGTCCTCCCTGCGTGACTTGGCTCCCAACTACCTCTCTGACTTAACTCAAATGTCTCTGCCCCACTCCCTATACTCTAACTTCTCTAGCCTCCTTTCTGACCCTCATACAATCCAAGCTTATTCTGCTGTAGGATCTTTTCAGGATCTGTGTCTTCTATTAGGAAAATGTTTCTCCCAGATAGTCATATAGATGACTTTTACCTATGATCCAGGCCTCTGCTCATAGCTCAGCTCTTCAGAGAAGCCTTCTCTGACCAATAACCTCAAGCAGCTACCCTATTACTCTCAGTCCATGATGCTGTTTTCCTTCATTCCAGCAAGTACTATCTTACTCCAAAATAATCTACACTTCTTGAGAGCAGGGACCTTGCTTAACTCTCTCCTTGTTGTGTGTCTCTTTCCTAGACACTTCATAGATGCTTAATGAATATTTGGTGAATTGCAAATAAGCTTATTGGGTTCTCAGGCACTAGGGAATCTTTTCCTAAATTTCCACTAGCTCCTCTGCCTTAGAAAAGGTATGTTCTTTTATATTCTTCAAGGTTTTAAGACTAATCAAGAAAGACATTTTGAAGCCAATTCTCCATTCATTCAATCAAGAAATATTTACTATGCCAAGCATTTTGCTATACAAAGAGAAATGAGACAGCAGATTCATTATCCAGTGGTAGAGATTGGCATGAAAATGAGTAAGTATAATATAAAGTGAGATGAATCAAGCTATTAAGGGACCTACTAATGTTGTCTTGTGCAAAAAGGGCCAGGAGTGAAGGGAAACAAAGTCAGTGATGAGAACAGATAGAAGATGGCATTTGCTATATACCAGTGAGTTAGAGGTTGAATTCTATAAACTAAAAGAAGAAAAGATTACATTGTTTCACTTATCAATCCCAAACATGATAAGGACAGACAGATGGATTTTTTTCTTTGTATGTTACAATGTTATTATAACCTGAAAGTCAAATTTTACTAAATTCAAGGAAACTACTTCCAAGTGTCTTATGTGATTCAGTCATACACAATTCTGTATTATCATCATGCAAGGTGACAGATTACATAGCACTGCGATGAAATAGATGCTCTCTCAATTTCCCCTCCCTCTCACCACTGGCACCCTACTCTCTGCACCCCTCCATCACCACCCACTGCTTGTGACCCATGGTTTCCCATTACTCTCTCATCTCTGGATCAGAGGAAAATTCTACCAATCGTCTGCCAACAGACTGGTCTGCTCAGCAGGGGCCAAATACGCTTTACTCAATCCCACTTTCCCAATCCACCTACCCATTGAAATACCTTTTCTTCTTGCTTCTATTATCCAAATACTGTTCTTCCAGTTCAAGATGCTCTCCTCCTCCATGAAGCCTTCCCCTCCAGGCATTATACTCCACTGTGAGTTCATCCTTCTCTGACCACCCACAGCATTTACTGCCTCAGCTGGCTATTTGAAGCTCTTTACAAACCTCTGGGAATTGTTTAAATATTCAAGTATCTGAGTCCTAACAACTTCCTAACTAGATTATTTAATTTTTAAATATGATAGTTCTATCTTCCATTTCTCGTCTACACATACCCACAGATAACAGTAGTATTACAAAGAGAAATGTCCAGTTCCCAAACCCCAACTTTTTAACTGCAAGCAAACATTTATTCTCATAATGCCACAGGAGGGAACAAGGCATAGCTTAAACCAGTGATTATGTCATCCACCTTTGCAATGCAGATTCTTCTACATCTAGACAAACAGTGTTAGTTGTCAATGTAATACATTTCAAGAAAATAGGTAGATACGAATATTCTCTGAGATAAATCAGTGTTTCTTATTGAATAAAGAAAAAGAAACTCGTTTAACTGAATAGCTATATAGCTGCAAATGGCTTTCTTAGACAAGGATGACGATTTCCATTCATTAATAAGTTTCTATAAAATTCACCCACATGGTCTTTGAATGAGGCCTCTGGGTAGAAACAAACAAAAAAGTAGCTTTTTCTATTATCTGCAGAAAGCAGTCTGCCATCATCGCCATTAATTTCATAAGGGCCAGTGTTGACTTCACAAATTTAGATTTGGGGTCGATCAGCTGTAAATTCAAATGATTTTATCAACCCTCACAATGGAAAGAGTTCTTCAGGACTCTGCCCTGGGGTCCCTTTTGTCCTCCAGTACTCCTCCTTCTCTGTCAATCCTCTATAATCTAGTTCTCCCCTCCCCCAGTTAATTTTTTTTTAATTTATATATTTTTTTTATTTCAGAGTAGTACAGGAGTATAAATGTTTAGGTTACATATATTGCCTTTGCCCCACCTGAGTTTAAATATTTTAACGTGAATCTCATCATGCTACTGTATTGGCAACTTCTGCCACTCGTAACCTAATGTCCTGAATCCTTAAAATGGTGGTCAGTGATTTCTAGTGCTCATATTTCTAATCTCTTTTGCATCATCAATCACCTGTCTCCTGCTTGCTCACTCCACCCCAACCACATTGGTTTTCTTTCAACTCCTAGAGGATGCCAGTTCATTTCCAGCCTCCAAGACTTCACTTATGAGATCTCCACCACACAGAATTCCTTTTCCCCCATCCTCTATAGCCTCTTAACTCTTACTTCTTCTTCCATTTAAATACTACTTCTTCAGGAAGGCTTAGTTTCCCTTCATACAGTCATGAACTTTTTTTGGTAATACCCATGGAAATAATTTGTTTTGACATGTAAAGGCCCACTATATTTAAAGATCTCATGATAAGAGAGACTGTGAACGTCTTGGTGATGGTTGCATTCCAGCAAATTGCATAGTGTCTGGCATATATTAATAGTTCATACTTAAGAAATTTGTTGAATTAATAAATTATAATGGGGCACTGGAGCTAGAAGACCTAGGTTGGGCCTCTGTTTTTGCTTACTATGGCCTTACTATGGCAGATCACTTCATCTCACGAATCCTCCATTTCCTCATCTTTGGAAAGAACATTTTTACCACCCACCTCTAGGATACTGAAAGAGCCAAATGACATATGTTCAGCCAAAGAGTTTTGAAGTTGTAAAAAATTTATATAGGCCGGGCGCTGTGGCTCACGCCTGTAATCCTAGCACTCTGGGAGGCCGAGGCAGGCGGATTGCTCAAGGTCAGGAGTTCAAAACCAGCCTGAGCAAGAGTGAGACCCCGTCTCTACTAAAAATAGAAAGAAATTAATTGGACAACTAAAAATATATAGAAAATATTAGCCAGGCATGGTGGCGCATGCCTGTAGTCCCAGCTACTCAGGAGGCTGAGGCAGAAGGATAGCTTGAGCCCAGGTGTTTGAGGTTGCTGTGAGCTAGGCTGATGCCACGGCACTCACTCTAGCCCGGGCAAGGGAGTGAGACTCTGTCTCAAAAAAAAAAAAAAAAATTTATATAAATTAGTTATTATTTTTGAGTGAATAAAAAAAATCATAAGGTTCCTTGAGCTGGAGAGAGTCAATACTTATTGGGTAATTGCTATGGCTTAAAGCTTTACATGCATTATGTCACATAATTCTAACTTTTACAGTACTCCTAGGAGGTCAGTATTATTATTATCAACCCACTTTACAGGTGGGGACAACGAAGTCACAAAATGAGTAAGTGATAAAGCTGGGATTAAGTCACAGCAGTCTCACTCCAAGGTCTGAGTGAGACCACAAGAATCCTGCCTCACATTACTGCAGATTTCAACTCTACTTCTACAAGTTGTTTTTATAGGAGACATACTATACCTCTGCTAATGAGTCCAGTTTAGATGCTAATAAACAAGGTGGTTTTGCTATTTGAAACATTCAGAAGAATCCAAAACTTTACTTTGCTGATGGTTTCCTTTGCTGTGCAGAAGCTTTTTAGCTTGATGTGATCCCATTTGTCCAATTTTGCTTTGGTTGCCTGTGCTTTGAGGGTATTACAGAATCCAACTCTTCACTTAATCTTAGACAAAAAGCTGAGAAGCAATTAAAATCCAGCTCTTTAGAGCAGGGGCCTCCAACCTATGGTGAGTTGTATAATTATTTCATTATATATTAAAATGTAATAATAATAGAAATAAAGTTCACAATACATGCAATGTGCTTGAATCATCCCCAAATCATCCTCCGCCCCCCACTGATCTATGGAAAAATTGTCTCCCATGAAAACTGTCCCAGGTGCCAAAAAAATTGGGGACCGTTGCTTTAGAACACTCTCAGAATCACCACGAGAATTTCTTAAGCAGCCATTGTGTGCCAGTCACTAGGACAGTCGCTTTATATTTGTCAATCCTAAATTTCTCAATAACCATCACTTTGATAATGAGGAAGGCAAGATCCAGGAAGAAAAAAATCAAACAATCTGCCTTCCTATAATTTCAGCTTCAAGGCCAGAGTTGATACCACCTCTATTTAACTTCAAAGCTGTGCTGTTTAGACTACAAAGTCTAACGACTACCTCTAAGAGCCTATGCTGAGAAGTACTATAAAAATACTTGTCTTTAAGTAAAGCATATTCCTTAAAAAGCATATCCTTTCTCTAAGTATGTTGACCGTATTATTGTAGAAAATTAGTGAAATAATCAGATAACCATATGACCATGTATATTTGTTCTCTGTTGCTGCTGCAATGAATTAGCACAAACTTAGTGACTGAAAACAATAGATTTTTATTATCTTATAGTTCGGTACATCTGGAAGTCTGACAGCAGGCTAAGATCAAGGTATTTACAGGGCTGGGTTCCTTTCTGGAGGTTCTAAGAAAGAGCCCATTTGTCTTTTCTAGCTTTTAAAGCCACTCACATTACTTGACCCACTGTCTTTTTCTTCCATCTTCAAAGCCAGCAACTTTGAGGCGCATTCTCCAACCATTCTTCCTTAGTGACATCTCTGTCTGAAGCAAGAAAAAATCTCCATCCTTAAGGACTCATGTGATTAGATTGGGTCCACTTGTGCTTGATTGTTCAGGGCAATGTCCCAGTATAAAGATCCTTAATCACCTCTGCGAAGTCCCTTTGGCCATTTAACGTTACATATTCACAAGTTCCAGGGATAAAGAATATGGACATCTTGGGAGGCCCTTCATTCTGTCTATCACACCAAAGCAACAGATCTGTTAGGGGTACTTTCCACCTCACCTCCTAAAACTCTCTAGAAAGAGAAGCAATACTCAGTAACTTTCAAAGAACAGAGACTGAATGAAACCATCAACACAGAACAGAGGAGGCCTAGAAATTAGGAAGAGAGCAAAGGTGGGAGCTCCCAGAAACCTTTACCCCAAGTCCTGGCTCAATAACGGCCATAACCTAGCTTAGAGCTGGGGCATCCTAAAAACATTTCAAGATAGTGTGTTTACAATGCTGTAGCTAGAGGATGAACTACAAATAGTAGTTTACATTTTCATGTTTAATACTTATTACACATTACCTTCTTCCTAATGAGTATAAGAGACATTAGTCTTCTATACAAATTTGGGATAATCCTGTGAAATGTAGAAAGAACAAAGCCTTTGAATTTGGATGGACATGAACCTAAATCCATCACCTACATCCTCTGACAATTGCTGTGTAACCTGGAACAGGATGCTTAAACTTTCTGAGCCTTAGTTCCTATATCTTTGAAATGATGATAATTCTTACCTGCAGGATGTGGATGTAAGGATCTAAAGCATTTATACCTGTATACTCTAAAACAGGGCCTGACACCTATTGGGGCAAAATAAACGTTAAGCCCTCTCAGGCAGTCTGCCTACATGGGTTGCAAGTAAAATAAACATAGCAAAAATATGATCTTCATTTTTGGATCCTTTTTCTTCTCACCCACTCAGTACCTGGAAGAGTGCCTAGTTCAGATTAGACATCCAATATATATTTGTTGAATCATTTTGAAGTTTTCTTTCCCCTTTGGATCTAGAGAATGAACCTCTGGTTTGGATCAGTAATGAATTACACAGTCAGCTTGGGCTAGCAAGACCTAATTCCCTGAAACACCCTCTGGAGCCCTTGGGCACTGCTCGGTGACTTCACAATACTCATACACAGACTGTGAAATTTAAAAATGGTCTTGCATATAAGCCATGGTGGATTAACATATAAAATGGATTAAACTACATAAAACGGCCCAATCCATCACATTCAGCATAAAAATATCTTTAATAAGAAACCCCGTGACAACTAGATGAATGCTTTCCAGAAACCTGAAGACTGATTTAAATCAAGAAATACTCTGTAATCAAAGAATAAGCCATCACTTCTCCTCAATACCAAAAAAAGCATGGAAATTAGGAAAAAAAGAGTTTGTGGCAAACAAATCAATATTTTAGAATCTAATTGGTGTTTTCTAGTTCTGATCATTCAAAAACTCTAAATGAGGAAGAGCCTAAAGCATATGCATGACTCTTGTAGAAACAGTATCTATTTGGGATAATCTCCCTCTAATTAAGCTAAGAGTTATAAATCCTTAACACACCTCTCAAAGCCTTGTTCCCCACCTCCTCTGAAAATGATGCTCCCTTCTATTTCACAGAATATAAAAGCTGTCACATGTGAAGTCCTCCCAAAACCTACCTTCTTCCCTTCTGTCCCAAAGAAGAACCTCCCTACCCCATACTCCTCCATAAGACCAACATATCTGCCTGCCCATGTATTCATTTAGCCAATATATATTTATGCAGTGGAGATACAAACAATATATATTTATGCACTGGAGATAACAAACCATGCCTGCCCTAGAACAACTCAATCTCTTACAGAGACATATACAGCAATAAAATATTGTACAAATACTATTCAGCACTTAGGAAGAGTAAACTATATCCACCAATGCAGCTAGATCTCAAAAAAAAAATCATAATGCTAAAGTCTTAGAACACACCATTTAAAAACACACACACATGAAACATATTACACACTGTTCATGCATACCTACATGTGCAGATAAAGAATATTAAAATGAATTGAAAAGATACACACCAAATTCATGGTAATGGTTGTAACTGCAGGGGAGAGAAGATAGAAAAGGCAATTTTGTAGGTGACACTATGGATGCCAACTTTATCACTAACATTTATTTCTTTTATATAAAAAAAAAGACTGAAAGCAAATATTTTCAAAAATTGTCAAATAGCAGTTTTGGATAGGGCACTCCCAGATGTTTCTTATTCTCTATATTTTTCTGTATTTTTATAAGTAGTTAAATTTTTCATGGACAATTGACTGTGGCACAGTAAGTGCCATATGGCATATACAAGGTACAATGGTGACGCAAAAGAAGAATGATTCTCTCTATTGTGTTTTCAGGCCATTGCTCTCTACGGCCCAACCACTGCTCCAATGAGGCCGATGCCTACAATGCCCAAATTTCTCCTGTTAAACAAAATGAATCCACCAGCAGTTATTCCCTCAAGAAATGCTCGATCTTCTCTCTTTCTTGCACAGCTAAACTTCTTAGAAGATTTATCCACACTTGCTCTCCTTCATTTCCTCCCTCACACTCAAACTCATTGCAATCTGGCTTCTGCCCCACTCAAATTGCTTCAACCTCCTAATTGCCAAATCCTTCCAATTCTCATTTTACTTAACCATGCAAAGCACTTAAGATAATTGACCAGGTATTGAAAAAGTTCCCTCCCTCTTCATCCACAGTACTACTCTTGGCTATCATTCCTTTTACCTCCCTAGATGTTCCATCTCTGAATCCTTTGCTGGTGCCTTCTTCCTGGTACAGCCATTTAATTTTAGTCTGCCTATTCTAGCAGTCTATTCTAAGCTCTGTTCTCTCTCTAAGTGACCTCTTTTGTTCACATAGCTTTATCTGCAATCCACTGGTTACTAAACCTGTATTTCTAGCCCCTTTTGAAACAATAGACACATACCTTCAGCTGCCAGCTAGCTATTTCACATTCTCTACAAGTATCTCAACCTCAATATGTCCTAAAGCAGTCATATCCTGAAGGATTCCACAAAGATTAAAGCTAGACATGTTAACATGTTCTCTATTCCTGTTTGCCTTCCTCTTTTAAAAAAAAATTATTTCAGCATATTACAGGGGTACAAATGTTTGGGTTACATATATTGCCTTTGCCCCACCCAAGTCAGAGCTTCAAGCATGTCCATCCCCCAGATGGTGTGCACTGCACCCATTAGGTATACATATACCCATTCCCTCCCCCCATCTCCCTGACACTCAATGAATGTTATTACTATATGCACTTAAGTGTTGATCAGTTAATAACAATTTGATGGCGAGTACATGTGCTTGCTTATTTTTCCATTCTTGGGATACTTCACTTAGTAGAATGGGTTCCAGCTCTATCTAGGATAATACAAGAGGTGCTAGATCACCATTGTTTCTTGTGGCTGAGTAGAACTGCCTTCCTCTTATTCTGATATTTAATGTCTCTTTAATTACATCTGCTCCTGTATCTCTTGAATGCATCACCTCTTTTCCATCTACCACATGGCTTGAATTCAGGTCTCCCATTCCATGGTGTCTGTACTACTTTTCCAACTAGTCCCCTTGACTTCTATAAAACCGACTTCATCATTTCCTTCTAAACACAAATAACTGCCATCTCTTTGCTTAACACCATTCAATAGCCTGCAGATTTTAGTTTAAACTTCTTAGCCATAAATGCAAGTCTCTGAAACAATCTACCACCACCTACCCTCCTAGTCTTACTTTTGGATACATCTTCCCACACTGCCAATAATATTCAGGCCACGTGGACTTCTCATCATTCCTTGAATACTGCATGAGTTTTAGATAAATATGAGCCTTGGCACAGGCTGTTCTTAGCTCTAAATCCCTTTCTCTCTCCTCCACTTGATAAATCTCACCACATTTTTAAAGACCCAGTTGAGGCACCATTTCCCTCTGCAAGGTTTCATTAACTACCCTAGGTGGGTAGTTATTCCTGAACATTAGCTCCCATGCGACTTTGCAGCTGCCTCTATTTTAGCACTTAAGTCATATTGGTCTGAGAGTTGCTTGCCTACGTGTCCCTCTCTCCCTGTGGATTGTAAATAGGAGCTAGGTTTTTGTAATGGTTTATTCATTCAACAAATGTTTTAGAGCCTACTATCAGTGGGCTCTGTTCTAAAGCTCATGGCATATACAACAAACAAAACAGACAATCTCTACATTCATAGAGTCCAAACTGCAGAGAATTGAATTTTGATCAATAAATCTGAGCCATGATTTGAATATTTTTAAATCATTAGTAAGACCATCATGAAACCAGAATGTTAACTTACATTACTGTGGTGGCCTTTGCATGCCATTGTAGCTCAGCATCACTAACTGGAGCCCATCTCTCACTTCTTTGCAGCAAGCACACAAATATGCACATAGTATAGGAGCTTTAAATAATTGGAGCTCAGCCTCTTTTTTTTTTTTTTTTTTTTTTTTGATGACAACTATCCCTTCCTATGGAGGCCTGTAAGAATCTTTCCAAGAGAAAGTTTGCAATTGCACATTGTATTTGGGTAGACAATGTTGACTCAGGTTCCCCACAAATCAGCAGATACCAGGCCCACACTGCATGGATTCAAGAAACAGAAATTACAACAGATGAGCTCTCTGTGGTTGAGTCAGAAAATGCCCATATGTTAGTGCTGGTAACCAATACCATATGCTTTTTTTTAATGTATTAGGCACTAGTACATGTGTGTCTAATGTAATACTAGAGTATTTGTAGACAGATTCAGGCTTCTCTGGAACTGGAACATGTGTCACATAAGAAATAATGAGAAATACAAAATGCAGAAAGAGTATGTTAGAAACAAAAGAGAACAAAGCACAGTCTGACCAATGCAGGAAAGTTTTCAATTGGGATGGTGACAGCTACAACTAGCCTGAAACACTGAGGAAGAATGATGAATTAACAAGAGCATTTCAAGGTAGCATTACCTCTGTAACACTTACTGTCTGTACAAGTGAACACATAAATATGTAAAGAAGTTGCCTGTTGATAAATTTGCATATTGCTGATAGTAATTTTCCACTTGTTGCTTTTTCTAGGCTCTAAAGTCTAGTATGTAAGACTATTCTCTTCACATTAATACAGGATAAAGAGAAATGCCTGTACAAGAGGTGACTAGTATAATTTTACTGGTGTCCTGGCAGAGATCATACATTTTGGGTCAGTCAGCTGAGCACATCTTACTTAGAAGGTGAGCCAGACCAGTGACATCCTAAGTTGGGTGTGATAAACCACTGGTGTGTACACCTGGGTACAGCAATAAAATATTACTATTTCTATCACGTCTATTATTATCTAAGAATAGAAAAAATGTTAAGCTTTACTAATAATTAGCATATATACTTCTATGAGTACAAGTGCATAAGTTATGAAGAAATCTATAAAAATGTAGGTAAGTGCCCCAGTTTCTTTTACCAATAGGGGTAAATAGTCAAAACACTTTGGAGACTGCTGACCAGGACACCAGATTACTGGTAGTGAGTTCTGAATAACAGACCTAAGTCAGATTTCGGAGGTTAGGCAAAGAGAAGAGTAAAGGTAAATGAAAAAAAACAAACAAAATGGAACACCGTGATAGGGAGGATGTGAAAATGGTTCCAGATCCGACAAAGGCAAGCAGTGCAAAGGCGTGGTCCACAGTTTGTTGATCACTGGGATAGCTGCCTTCTGATGCATCTTTCTGATGCATATACGGACCAAGACCAGACGATACGATGTGACAATTTGGTTATCTTGCTCCTCTGCTTAAAACCTCTAATCACTTCCTATTGCTCTTAGAATAAAGTTCAAATCCTTAATAAAACTCAGATTCTCAACTTTCTAAACCCTATTTGCCTCTCTGGCATTAACTTTGTCATTCTCTGTCTTTTCTGTCTTTTTTTTTGAACTTTGTCCAGTCCAAGTATGTTCTCTAACCTCATTCTTGTCTATCTCTAAGTGAAATTCAAGTGCTAAGTTAATTTCTACTTCCTTTGAGAGTTATTTTCTGACCTCTAAAACATACTGAGTTTTCCACATATGTTCCTATAGCATAATGTACTCAGTTTTGTGAAATTCTCACCATACTCCTAATGTAGTTTTCAAGGTCTTTCTTCCTTGCTAGCCATCTGTGAGGATAGAGAAGGTATCTGTATCCCCCAAGCACCCAGCACAATATTTGATTTATAATAAGTGCTAAATAAATGTGTTCATTGGGGTGAGGTTGAGTGAAATGTGTGCTGACACCCAGAGAGGAAAAAGAATTTGTTTCCAAGTTCCCTAAGTGCTTGCTCATTTCATGTGATGATGGCAGAAATATGAAACTTACCTAATAATTAAAACAATATTTGACTGCTTTTCTTTATCAGTACATTTAAAGGTACTTCATTATCCATTGGTCAACAAATACTTGAGTGCCCCTGTGGGTCTTGGAAGTGTGTACAGTCTCTTTACTCTGGGTTGGCAGACACTAAACAATTAATTAAAACTGCATTCATTAAGAAGGAACAATACTAAAAGGATTCATGACTTATTCTGGCAGGATGGAGGAAAGCTGAAGTTCATTGCTTGCAGTAATGTTATATATTCTCGGTTGGTTAGTCTCAGCAAGATTGCCCGTGCCCGATGTCCATGCAGGGGCCTGGAGATGCAGATGAGTGATCAAGCAGTGGAGGGTGGGGGTGTGGGCAGCTATGCCAGTGTAATGCTCCGGATCAAAACCATGGCTTTGCATGGGGTGAGACACATCCTTCAGAAGCTTGTCTATGCACTGCACTTTCCATGCTCAGGCTGCCCAGACTCTTGCCTGGCCCTAGTTTGCTCACATTGGTCATATCCATCAGGCCTTCAACTCAAGCTCAGGGAGGCCCTGTAGGTTACCTTCATTGCTGTTCAAACCCTTTAGGTATTAATGGTTCTTTTTTCCTACCCACAAAACTGGATATTGAGGCTCCTTCCTCCCATGCAAGATCACTTGAATTGGCCACTGGCTTTAGATGTTTACCCTGGATAGGATATAAAAACCCACAGGGAGATTTTCCAGGTCATTTGCTTTTTACCTCCATGCACCACCAAACTGCACAACAAGTACTAACTAAGTCTGCTAAGTTAAGCCAAGCCCAGCCCTCCCAGAACAAAACCAACTCAGTGCAGAATGTCAAACTTCACTCGTCTCCTGCCCTGCCCTGCCCAGGCAGGATGGTGTAGAAATAATAGCACAAAGTATAGCCTGTGGAGCCAGGATGCCTTGTTAACATTGCCCTGGTTAGTATTTCTGCTCTCCCAATCATTAGTCGTCTCTTTGGGCAAGTTGCTTCACCCCTTTGAGCCTAAATTTGCTTATCAATAAAAATACATTCAAAACTTTCTGGATGTCCCTTTTACCAGGGTATCCATCTAACACTCAAAATATAATATTAAACTCAATGCTTTTACCCTACACACACACACATGCACACACACACACACACACACACAATTTCCTTCTTCTATCTTCTGCATAATACCTTCCTATCATCATAAGCAAAGGACGGTCACCCAAGGAGGAGTACAGCCCCTGCCTAGAAGCATATCCTTGACTTTTGTTCCTCCTTGATCTCCCACCTAACTTCTACCCATTCAATCAGTTACAAAGACCATCCATAAAGCCACAAGAATCTGCTACCAACATCCTTCCAGAACCTGCCCTTCCTACATAACTCCTAAACAACTTGGATGACTTCTCAACTGACGTTTCCACCTGAA
Organism: Lepilemur ruficaudatus; assembly: GCA_963574885.1. Classification (NCBI taxonomy): domain Eukaryota; kingdom Metazoa; phylum Chordata; class Mammalia; order Primates; family Lepilemuridae; genus Lepilemur; species Lepilemur ruficaudatus. The sequence goes on along the minus strand of CAUYRT010080419.1, from coordinate 2,771 downwards.
GACTCTCCCTTCTTTAATTTCTCCCCTACAGTAGGACAAGAAGACTCTTCCTAAGGCATCACCTTTATTATGTCATCATCTTTTTTAGAAATCTTGAATACTTGCCCACTGCATAAAATCCACATTTCTTAGACTCTCTACAACCTCATGTCTCAGTCTTCACACTTCTTAGTCTACCATCTACTCCATCCAAACTGCCGTACCCACAGATTTATTCATGCCACCCCACTAAATGCTTCTTTCTCAATGCTCTAAACTCCGCTGGTGGTGTAATGCCCGGCTCCTCCTCAGAGTCATCCCCAACAATCCACCCAGAGTGACCTCCTCATCCCTTCCACACTAGTGAACCAGATTTACCCCTTCCAGAGAACAAGTGTCCCTTCATTACTCCCTCCCTTCTTACGCCCTCAACAAGTTCCCAATCTCACCACTCTCCTGATTCTCTATCCTCACAATTAGAAAACTTTTTCTCGGGCCAAATACAAAAATGACCACAACTTACATTTATCAGGCCCTAAGTATTTGTGAGGCTCTATGCTAAGCACTTTACATACGTTAGCTCAGTTAATCCACAATGCAACCTGGTGACATAGGTTCTCTCCATTGATTCACCACCCAATACATATTTGCATACATTTTAATAAGGAAGATAGTAGAAAAGAAATAAATGTACACGAAATAAATAAAGATGTGTGTGTGTGCACACACACACAGTCTACATAAAAATAGTACCGTGGTAGTGTAGTACATATAAATATGTATTAATATATATTTTTATCTTTGAAGAGTATATAAAAGCCATGAAGAAAAGTAAAGTAGGGTAAAGGGATAGAGAGACACAGGGTAGGCTGTTGTATTAGATGAAGTCACCAGAGAAGCAACAGAGACTGAAATGAAATAAGGAAGCAAGCCAGCAGAGTTAGGGGCAAGAATGGTCCAGGCACACACAAGGAAACTAAGCTACAGAGAGGCCACATGGCTTCCCAAGGTCACAGAGTAGCAGACATAATATCTGAACCCTAATTATGACTCCAGAGTCTTATCATTAGCCGTCATTTTTCATCTCCCATCACTGCTCTGTAGCAGTTCACTCCAATAAACATTTCTGAAACCCTTTTATTCCCTATCAGTAGACAAGTATGGGCTTTCTGTGTGCCAGACTCTGATCTCCATGACATTCACCTCTCCAGTTCCTTCTCTAGGTATAACATGTTGCCCTGGTTTCAGATCCATCTCCCACCCTTATTCTTCAAGGTTTAGACTCCAGACTCTATCCTTCATCCAGTCTCATGACTTCAATTGTCACCGTCTCTCTGAACTAATTCCCAAATCGGGTTCCCAGTTTGATTTGATGGGCAGCTTCTTGGGAGCAAGCCTGTGCCTCATTCATCTTTCTAATCCTAATATCCATCACAATGCTGGACGCTTAATAAATGTGTGCTTCTCTGAAATGAATTAAACTTGAACTTCACACTTCCAACTGCCTTTGGGACAGTTTGACCTGGATGTTTTCCCAGCACCTCAAAATCAATATTTCTAAAAATGAACACATTATCTTCCTTCCAAAACCTGTGCCTCCTCCTGTTTCTCTTGCTTCTTATCACGGCACCATGAAATACCACAGTGCCACTAACGACCCCACATTTCTCTTCCCCAGCTATCTCATATCTCCATTCTCACTGCCTTTATCTTTGTTCAGATATTTGTTTTTTCCTGCCTGCACTAATACAACAGCTTCCTAATGACACCCCTATCAATGGTGCTTCTTCCATAGCTATGCAAAATTAATGCTCCTCATTCTGACACTGTGAAATTCAACTGGCTCCCCACTGTCTACAGAACCAATTCTCAGTCTTATGTTCCAACCCATATTGCCCAGTGCCTACTGGACATCTTCTCCCCTTTCATATCCAGGAACATCTTAAATTCTGTAGTTCCAAAATTGATTGCTTTTTTTTTTCAACTAAACCTCCTTCTCTATTTCCCATCTTGGTAAATTTATGCCACCCACCAGTTACCCAAACCAGAAATCTAAACGTTATCCCAGCCTCTTCCTTCTCCCTCAATCCAATGACAACTCATCATTTAACAACCCATCAGTTCCTCCTAGCCTTGTCCTCTATTTGTCTCACGTGTATTCTCTACTCTCCACCATATGACCAATGACGTACTATGTCCTTCAGTGTCTCACCTGCAATTACCATCACAGCAGGTGTCCTTGCCTGTTGTTTCATCCCTCTTTCTGACCATGTGCTGCCTCACTGTGGTTCCCTTCCCAGCATGCAAATGTGATCATGCTCTGCTCCTCACTGAACTATACCAGTAGTTCCCCATTGCCTTTACACCCTGACTCTGGCTACCTCCCAGCTTCCCATCTCACTGTTCCCTTCTACTCCACATGTGCAATGCACCACACAGGACTTCTCACCATTTCCTGACCATACCACCATCTTCTCCTGGCCCAGCCTCAGAACCATAGCTTTACCTGCCTGAAACATCCAGCATCCTACCTGCCATCTTTCCTGAGAAAATTCATTCTCATCCTCCAGTCCCATCTCATGCACGTAGCTTTCTTTGAAGCTGTCCAGCCTGCATAATGTGACTTACATGTTTCCAAAGCACTCTGTGCTTGGTGCTATCATACAGCTTGTCATGCTCTAATTTTCATCTCACATTTCTATCTCTTTAACAAGATTCATGGTTTCCCACAGTGTATTTTTCATCTCTGTATTCTAGGCCTTAAAATAATACTTGGCAAATGGATGTTCAGT